>CM028351.1:0-307903 GCA_016618105.1 Dendrobium huoshanense | reverse complement strand
CGGACCACCGCAGAACCTCGCCGGACCAATACCTTAAGGCCTGACGTTCAGCCCCTACGTCCTACTGAAGACCCGACGTCCTGCCAAAGACCCGACATCTCATTCAAGGCCCGACACTCAATCCCTACGTCCTGCCAAAGATTCGACGTCTTGTTCAAGGCCCGACGTTAAGTCCCGACGTCCTGCTGAAGACCTGACGTCCTGCTTAAGACCCGACGTCCTACTCAAGGCCAGACCATCAACATCCAATCTTCCAAGTGACACTGGGACTAACACCTGACTCCTTATCTCCTACCGCCTACGGTCCTTCTGACCACTGTCGCCTAATACGGTCCGTCCGACCTCCATCACCAGACAACGGTCTCCGGCCGACAACGGTCTCCTGCCGACTACGGTCTCCTGCCGACTACGGTCTCCTGCCGACTACGGTCTCCGGCCGACTACGGTCTCCGGCCGACTACGGTCTCCTTCCGACTACGGTCTCCGGCCGACTAAGGTCTCCTGCCGACTACGGTCTCCGGCCGACTACGGTCTCCGGCCGACTACGGTCTCCGGCCGACTACGGTCTCCGGCCGACTACGGTCTCCGGCCAACTAAGGTCTCCTGCCGACTACGATCTCCTGCCGACTACGGTCTCCGGCCGACTACGGTCTCCTGCCGACTACGGTCTCCGGACGACTACGGTCTCCTGCCGACTACGGTCTCCTGCCGACTACGGTCCTTCAGGCCAAACAAACCTGTATATGTAACTCTTACCATGTAATGCAATCTATATGATGTACATTTGCTACATCAATCCAAGGCCTTCTCCTAAGGAAGGGCCTCATTTGTAATCGACTACAAATACTAGTGGATTCATTAAAACTGGGCCAGGCCCCGTGGTTTTTCCCCCTTTTTCAGGGGTTTTCCACGTAAAAACTCTGGTGTCACTTATGAATGCTACATCCTCTCACTTATCTGATTGTGTGCTGGATCTTCGTACAACGCTAAGACGTTAAACTATATTTCTCTACCGCCGCGAATATTCCAGGACGCAACAGTTATATTTGGATCAATTGGTTTTGGGACGGGTCAATTTTAGATCGGATCGGAATCCCATAAGTCAACCCATTTTCACACACCTAATTACAGGTAGATTGTGTCGCTGCTAGTCTTTCTCCTGCCATTTGATGAATATGTTTTACTTGAAATGCGCTTTTTAAGGACATAGACAAAGAAATTTATATTTACTCAAAAAGTTAAAGTTGTATGCAAATGGTACTATTTAATGTTTCATTCTTTATCCTAACTTTTTTATAAAATAAAAAATAAAAAATTTTGAGCAAAAGAGAAATTTATAAATTAGTTTTAACGTAGTTGGGGTGGAAGGTAACACTACAGCAAATGGTACTAAGTAGTCGAACGAATTAATTATTGCCAGAGGGACACGGCCCTACTGGCCCAAGCAAAAATCCCATAGCCTGGGCCTCAAAGTAAGCCCACAAAATTTTTACTTGAAAAGAAAAAGTTGCCCATGGAAAAAAGCCCACATAAATTTTTAAGAGAGGACTCCGTATGATTGGACTCACAACCTCTACTTTCGTATGCAGAAGTTTTAATCATGCTGTCAAAGTATGATCGCATCTCAAAAGCTACTTGTTTTATTTAAACTATAATCAAGCGCTGAAAAAATAACAAAATTCTAATCAATAACTTTATTAAGAAATATCATATCAGATAAAAACTGAAATTTAAATGATATATATATATATATATATATATATATATATATATATATATATATATATATATATATATATATATATATATATATATATATATATATATATATATATATATATATATATATATATATATATATATATAGTTGCGTAGAGAAATATAAAGTTTAACGTCTTGACGTACGAAAATCCAGCACGCATATAGATAAAAAGGAGGGTAAATTATTTAAAGAGACATCAAGATTTTTATGTGGAAAATCTTGAATAGAAAGAAAATCACATGACCTAATTCAGCTTGAATGAATCCACTTTTATTTTAGTCGATTACAAATGAGGCCCTTCCTTGGAAAAACACCATGGCTTGATGTAATAAATATACATCATATAATGTGCATTACATAATAGGACTTGAAAGAATCACTATTGATATGTTTGTTTGGTCGGCAAAGTCACAGTTGGCGGGCGATGGAGGTTGGCAAGACCATTGTTTGGCGACAAAGGTCGGAAGGATCGTAGTCGGTGGGTGACGGAGGTCGGAAGGATCGTTGCCTAGCGATGGAGGTTGAAAGGACCATAGTCGGCGGCCGACGGATGTCGGAAAGACCAAAGTTAGTGGGCGACTGAGGTCAAAAAGAATTTTGTTTGACGACGGAGGTTAGAAGGACCATTGATGGGCATAAGTCAGGCGTCGGGTAGAAATTCAACGAAGGGAGGAAGTCCAACTAGATTAGAAACCCGACGACGGGAGTAAATCTGGCATCAGGAAAAAGTGTGGTGTCGGGTAAAGTCCGACGACGCATAAAAGTCTGGCTTCATCTAGAATATATGCGTCAAGTAGAAATTCAACGAAAGTCTGATGACAGACAGAAGTCCAGCGTTGGGTAGGAGTCCGGCGAAAGGCGAAAGTCTGGCGTCGGGTAGGAGTTCGGTGAAAGGCAAAAGTCCAGCGTTAGGTAGAAGTCTGGTGAGGGGCCGAAGTACTCTGGCGTCGGGTAGAAATCTGATGACGAGCGAAAGTTTGGAGTCTGCTAGAAGTCCGATGACGGGAAGAAGTCTGGCGACGGGTGGAAGTCCGGCGTTGGGTAGAAGTCCGGTGACGAGTGAAAGTCCGGTGTCGAGTAGAAGTCCGGCGATGGTAAGAAGTTCAACGTCGGGTAAAAGTCTGGTGACGGGTGGAAGTGTGGCGCCGGGTAGAAGTGCGACGTCGAGTGGTAGTTTGACTAAAGTAAGACGACGGACAGAAGTCCGACATAGTGTGGAGGTTTGGCCTCCGGTAGAAGTATGACGAAAGTCTGATGATGGACAAAAGACCTGCATTAGGTAGAAATCCGACGACGGGCGAAAGTTTGACACCGGGTAGAAGTCCGACGGAAGTCCGGCGATCGATGAAGAATGAGGGGTCTATTTATAGTTTTTTGAGAGTAATATGGCCTGTAAATAAGATGAAGATCAAGGATAAATTGAGTGTGGTTTGAATGAACGGCCGATGTTGAATCCCCTGATCGTGGACCGTTTATTTGGTATTTGAAAATCTTAATGATATCATTTGATGATCTTGGACTCATTGGATTAGTCTCGTTGAGCTGCTCGATTCAACTATAAACATGTCACGTTTGAGAACTATTTGATAATCCAACTTCTGGATTGAACTTTTCAAATGCGCTTCAGGTATTTGATTTGGACTCATTTGAGCTCGGATTGAGTAGACTTTGGTGTCGTTGGGTTCTTATTTCCGAGACGTTCAGTTCAATTATAAGTTTTCTTAAATCAGAGTTTAGATGGTCTCTGATTTAATTATTGACGATATATTGTAGATATTATAAATTATTGATGATATATCGTGTATATTATAAATTAAACATTATATAAGAGGAAATTTGTTTTGATGCTGCTGACTTATATATTGCATGTTGACCTCATAAGAAAGCTCTTATATTATTAATTAATTACTCGTTAGTGATTTGATGATAACAAATTAATAATCTCCGAATGATATCATCTTATAATTAAAGATTTGCTAAGTATATTTAATAAGCTGCTATGATAATGATGATCGTTCCAGCAGGGTGGCGTTGATTTGAGGTTTTGTCGCTTATAGATGAGCTAAATGATAATGCATCATGGCGTTGATTTGAATTTATATGCTACTCATACTTAATTGTTTTTTTCTAATAATTGTTAATTAGATTATATATAATAATTTTAAAGCTGTTTTTTTTAATTGAAATTATCATGGTTGCTTTCTAATTATGCATCTTTAATTTTACATAAAAAATTTTATATTTGTCAAAGTATATTTACTATATTAGTGTTAAAGATTTAATACATATATTTATATATACAACTATAATTATCTTAAACTATAATATATGAGCTAAAAAAACAAATATATGAATAGCAGCTTGACAATGATTATTATTATTTTTCATCATAAGCGGCGTTAATTGTGATGCATCATCCATTTTGACTTTGGAGAGCTAGTCTGCTAATCTAATAATGACATTGGGTGTTATATTTACACCAAAGTATATTTTTTAAATAATTGTCGTTTACAAATATTCAAGCCCCGGTGTATCTGGGCTTCGAAAATTCGTGCCCCAACCTCTTTGTGGACCCCCCTCCCTTTCCTTTTTTTTTTTCATTTTGTTTTCGGGTCGTCGAGGAGAATTTTAACAAGTAGGTTACGGGGTAAATTTTCAGAAGGCATATTGGATTTGAAATAAGACACTACTCAGAGATTTCACCCTCATTTTGCGAAGAGTTTTTGATATAAGTTCTAGTTTTTTTAATAGTTTGGTAGAATGGATTGTTTCAAGTGCATCATTTTGCATACATATTGAATGACATGTGATTGAATGCATTGAATGACTGTATGGATTCCGACGAGTTTTGATTTTGATTTTGATTCGATTTGATTTTGATTTGAGTTTTGATTGGACGGATTTGCTTTGTATCGATTTTGATATTTAATAAATTTGATAGACTGTCGTTACTCTGCCGAATTTTCGTAGGATTTCTGATTTGTCTGAGATTGATAGATTGAATATATATGAATGTGAATATTGATATGATTGCTTTAATATTGACTATTGAATTAATTATTGATTGATTATTGATACTGGAACACAAGTGGAACCTGGTTGAACGTTGATTGGAGATTGAATTGACCTGTACAGGATGGTGGGCCGACGAGCTTTCCTTTAAACATTGATTATGAATATATGGATGGGAGTCATAAGGAGTTCTTATAGATATGCCGACGGGCGGCCGACGGGTAATAGAGTGACGACTCTTTTTATTGAAACCAACGTATGGATATCTACAACAGCAATATGGATTCTACAACAGCAACATAGCCAGTGATTGTACTTGTTAAGTATTAATGTATTGCATGTGTATAGCCTTGACATATGGATTTACTGCTTTATTGATTTGAATGGATTTATGGATTTATTGTATCGTACGATTTCATTGATTTCATTGATTGACTACTGAGCATAGATATTGATATGGATGGATATAGATATTGTATTAATTCATTGATATTATTGCTTATAGATTCATTGATACTATTATTTCTGCACCATATTAACCTGCTGCATTTGATTCATTGCTAGTATAGATTGAGCTTTATTGTACTGCTTTTCTAATCGATTGCATTGACTAGATAATATTGATTTAATCGATTGATTTGATACGATTGATTTGACTGATTGACGGATTCTTTCGAGATTTGACGTACTGATTGATTGAGTTTGATTTATCGGTTCTTCTATCGCTGCATCTACTATTGATTTCATCAACTATTGATTTATGTACTACATTGACTACTGATTTGATTTCCGCTGCATATACTCATTGACCATTGACTGTTATGGATTTGATTGACTAACATGCATATTGATAGCAGTACCGTGCTTTGATTTCAGTTGTAGGCTTTGGTGTAATGCCCCGAGGATCCGTGTAGCGAAAAGGATTCGTCTGACATTCTGATCGAACTCCATTCCAGTTGCCTTGCTCGGACCTGAAAATTGTTACCACATATAATGAGCTTACAAAGCCCAGCAGGTCACCAAAGCCTACAACTGAAATTAAAGCACGGCGATGCTATCAATATGCATGTCAATCTATTCAATCCGTATCAGTCAATGGTCAATGAGTCAATGCAGCGGAAATCCATAGTCAATAAAACCAGTCAATGCAGCGGCATGCAATTCGGTAAATCAATTCAATAAATCAATGTCGTCAATCAAATCGATACGGTCAAATCAGTACGATCTAATCAATGAAGTCAATCGAGAAAAGCTATACGAGACAATAAATCTATAAAACAGTCCATACGGAGTAGAACAGTAGCGAAGGCAAATCTATCAAATCTATAGGCAGCAATATCAATGAATCTATACAATGTCCATATCAATGTTCAGTAGAATCAATGCTCGGTGATCAATCGATGAAATCAGTGAAGTCGTATCAATCAATAAATCCGATCAATTCCAATAAAGTAGAAATCGGTAAATCAGTAAATCCGTCAATATCAATAAATCAATCCGAAATCAATAAATCAATACAAACTAGGAAATCTATACGATGCTCTATCATGTACATGCAATTTCATACACTGGTCTTACTCGACAAGCCCAAACACTAGTCATGATGCTGTTGTAGTTATCAATCGTTCAATATCAATAGTGCTGTTGTAGTGGTCAATCTATATCAATAGTGCTGTTGTAGTTCGTTCGATATCAATAGTGCTGTTGTAGTTCGTTCAATATCAATAGTGCTGTTGTAGTTCGTTCAATATCAATAGTGCTGTTGTAGTTCGTTCAATATCAATAGTGCTGTTGTAGTTCGTTCAATATCAATAGTGCTGTTGTAGTTCGTTCAATATCAATAGTGCTGTTGTAGTTCGTTCAATACACGTTGGTTTCTATAACCAACGTTCAACTAGGTTTCCACTTGTCTTTCAGCAATCAATCAATCAATGCAATAATCGATACAATAAGCAATATTAAAGAAATCGAGAACGATCACATCAATAGTCAAAGGCAGATCAATTCAATCTATCAATTCCGAGAAAATCAGAAATCATACGAAAATCGGGCAGAGTAACGGTAGTCTATCGAAATTACACAAAAAGCCTGCAAAAAGACAAATTCTGAATTTCACCAAATTACAACAGAATAACCACGGCATCAATGCAAGACTATCAATCTATAGAATCCAAATCAAATCAAGTCCTGATAATATTCTATTCAATTAAAATCGCGTAGAATCAATTCCGACCGGTAAAATCTTCGTAGAATACAGTCAAATCGTATACAATAAACATATCTATAACATATCAGAAGTTGTGCGGTGGAAGTTGTGTCAAATCAAAATCATGTCGAAAAGTCGACTACGAAAATACAAAACAGATCACATCTCGGTCAAAACACAATATCTTCGAAAACAGAAGTAAGGTTCGGAGTCCTTACCACGAGATCTACACTTTCTCCAACAGCAGCGTCGGACGAAAAGCGCTCCGCGGCCTCCAAAACCAAGCTTTCCCTCTTTTTCCCTTTCTCTTTCTCTCTCCTCAAAATATCTGATATTTTAAAATGAATTTCTCTCTCTTCAAAACGAGCTGATTTTCCTTATATCATACATGGATCGGCCTGGCCGATCGTCTCGATCGTCCTGGACGATCAGACCAATTCTTGTCGTCCTGGCCGATACTCCAGGGCGATGATCAGGACGATTTTAGGAACAGTGCAGATCGTCCTGGACGATCTCAATATCGTCCTGGACGATTCTGTCCAGAAATGGCTCCAGAAATCAGTTGTTTTCAATGCACTGATCGGCCTGGACGATCCAAACTTCGTCCTGGCCGATTCTGGGAGGAAAATCCAAATCAGAGAGGAACAGTAAGGGAACGAGATATTACATTTGGTGACCTGCTGGGCTATTTAAGCTCATTATATGTGGTTAACAATTTCAGGTCCGAGCACGGCAACTGGAATGGAGTTCGATCAGAATGTCAGACGAATCCTTTCACTATGGATGCCTGGGATGTTACAATTGGTATCAGAGCAAGTGTAGTGAAAGGATTTGATTGATAGTTTGGTAGAATGGATTGTTTCAAGTGCATCATTTTGCATACATATTGAATGACATGTGATTGAATGCATTGAATGACTGTATGGATTCCGACGAGTTTTGATTTTGATTTTGATTCGATTTGATTTTGATTTGAGTTTTGATTGGACGGATTTGCTTTGTATCGATTTTGCATTCGATCCCTTAAGTGAAATGTCGAGGACGACATTTTTCTTAAGGTGGGTAGATTGTAAAACCCTTAAAAAGCTGATTTTTTTTGTGCTATTAGTCCCGTACGATCTGACTTTAGTCCCGGACGAACTGAAGAAATTTGTGAAGAATCTGTCATTTTCGTCTGTACGAACCTGGAGCAGTCGGGACGATCCGTCTGGATGAAATTTGTCCAGAGAGCAAGTCGTCCGGACGAATTTTAATTTCGTCTGTACAAAATTTTGCCCGAGGCCAATCGTTCTGGGATGAAATTTGGATCGTCCAGGACGATCAGTGTTGATAAATATCAGAATTGAGATATTTTGGATTATTTTTGAAGAGAGAGATAAGGCAGGAGAGAGAAAGAGAAGGAAGAGAAGAGGAAAGCTTGGTTTTGGAGCCCGCGGAGTGCTTTTCGTCCGACGACGCAGTTGGAGGATTTGTTTATCTCGCAGTAAGGACTCCGAATCCTATTTCTGTTTTCAGATATATTGATTTTTGATCGAGTTGTGCACTGTTTTGTGTTTTCGTAGTCGAATTTTGGACCCGGTTTTGTATTGACACAACTTTCACCGCACAACTTTTAATATGTTATAGATATGAATATTTTACACGATTTGAGTATTTTCTACGATGATTTTACCGGTCGGAATTGATTCTACGCTATTTTAATTGAATAGAAAAATATCAGGATGTTATTTGATATGGATTCTATAGAATAATAGTCTTATATTGATGTCGTGAATATTCTACTGTAATTTGGTATAATTTGAAAATTAGTGATTTTTGCAGGATTTTTGTGTAAATTTGATAGACTGCCGTTACTCTGCCGAATTTTCGTAGGATTTCTGATTTGTCTGAGATTGATAGATTGAATAGATATGAATGTGAATATTGATATGATTGCTTTAATATTGACTATTGAATTAATTATTGATTGATTATTGATACTGGAACACAAGTGGAACCTGGTTGAACGTTGGTTGGAGATTGAATTGACCTGTACAGGATGGTGGGCCGACGAGCTTTCCTTTAAACATTGATTATGGATATATGGATGGTAGTCATAAAGAGTTCTTATAGATATGCCGACGGGCGGCCGACGGGCGGCCGACGGGCAATAGAGTGACGACTCTTTTTATTGAAACCAATGTATGGATATCTACAACAGCAATATAGATTCTACAACAGCAACATAGCCAGTGATTGTACTTGTTTAGTATTAATGTATTGCATGTGTACAGCCTTGACATATGGATTTACTGCTTTATTGATTTGAATGGATTTATGGATTTATTGTATCGTACGATTTCATTGATTTCATTGATTGACTATTGAGCATAGATATTGATATGGATGGATATAGATATTGTATTAATTCATTGATATTATTGCTTATAGATTCATTGATACTATTGTTTCTGCACCATATTAACCTGCTGCATTTGATTCATTGCTAGTATATATTGAGCTTTATTGTACTGCTTTTCTAATCGATTGCATTGACTAGATAGTATTGATTTGATCGATTGATTCGATACGATTGATTTGACTGATTGACGGATTCTTTCAAGATTTGACGTACTGATTGATTGAGTTTGATTTATCGGTTCTTCTATCGCTGCATCGACTATTGATTTCATCGACTATTGATTTCCGTACTGCATTGACTACTGATTTGATTTCCGCTGCATAGAGTCATTGACCATTGACTGTTATGGATTTGATTGACTGACATGCATATTGATAGCAGTATCGTGCTTTGATTTCAATTGTAGGCTTTGGTGACCTGCTGGGCTATTTAAACTCATTATATGTGGTTAACAATTTTAGGTTCGAGCACGGCAACTGGAATGGAGTTCGATCAGAATGTCAGACGAATCCTTTCACTATGGATGCCTGGGATGTTACATATGAGAATTTAATATTTAAAATTAAAATTTGACCATCTTGCACTTAAAAGCTGATGGTGAGGAGTGATGATGAGTCTGATCAAGATCTCATGGTTTTATCATCTACGACCATCATGATCCCTATTCTACTTAGTTAGAGGAGGTAGTCAACCTAACCTAACATAAGGATCCTTGTCTACAGCCACCAGTGTGATGTCATTTGGCGATGAAACCATCGGTGTGGTGCCATTTGGCGACGAAATCATCAGATAGAGGACACCTGTCACATCCTTATTATGAAGAGACAGATTTAGAATGAATCATGATGATTATTTTGAATTTTTATGATCATTTAGGAGACATTATAAATATTTATGATCCCCTCCTATTTAGATTTTCTGTCAACATGGCCATCATAGAAAAAATATTATAATCACTTTAAAAGATTTATATTTTGTTGAAGCTTGAAAGTATAAGAAAGTATAGGGTCCCCTCTGGTTAAGATAAACATTCAAAACGGCCATCATCAGGGTTATATTGGTGGTCAAATTTTTGTTGATTAAACATTATCGACTCTATCAATTTATTGACAGAGAATCGAGTTCAAATCTAAATTCCTTTCTTAACCCATACAACATCCTCAAGCGTCATATGTGTACCTATGTTATGCTCATCGGGGTCCATACAAGTATATATTATTGAATGCATTTATATGGTTGTTATATGTATGCATGATATTATTGGAATGAAGCCCTCTCCATATTGCAAATGCATACGGGAGGATACTTGAGAGTATAATTATAATGTCAAATGACATTCTTGAATGAAACCCTCTACCTCCTACCAATGCATGCAAGAGGTCATTTTAAATTATAATTGAACTATCAAATGACCGACTTGAATAAAACCCTCTACATCCTAACACTACATGTAGGAGGTCATTTTAACATGCAATTGTAATGTCAGATGACATACTTGAATTAAAACCTCTGCATCCTACAAACATATGTAGGGATTCATTTTGAACAGTGATTGCAATGTCAACTGACATGCTAGAATGAAACTCTCTACACATTGCCAATGCATGCATATTATAAAATGCACATCAATGTGTATTTTAATGCATGTGAGGGGTATTTTTCATTTTTAAATATAGCTGACTGTATAAGTGACTATTGTTGTCAAATGCACAAAATTTTATTTTGGCTTCATTGATGTCTTCTATCAACTTGTATGAATGTTACGGATCTGGTGGTGCGAGGGTATTTTTCATCGATGATTTGATGTTCGATGCCAGCGAAAGTACATTCATCACCAACTTTCTTATGCATGTTGGTTATCAAGTTATTGCATCTATTTGTATATTAGTATTACATTCATAGAAGGTTTTTGTATTTACTAAGTGATGTTTTTTAGTTTAATTGTGTGAATGCCCAAATACTTATTATGTGTTGCATGCATATGTCTACATGGAACATGATTTTTTATACATATTAGTTATCAAGTTATTACATCCATCGTCATTGCTCATAAGCGGGTCGATGCACTTATTCTTCAGCTAACTACTGTTAATTACAAGCCAGTTGAAACGATTTGATGCTGATCAAAAGGATACTGTAGTGCTCATTGTGTGTTACATTATACATCAATAATTTTGCCCTTTGCTCATGCAGATTTAATATATATGCTTGATATCGAGTGATCATTGATTGAAGGAATGATCTAATATACATCGCATATTATTTATCGTCACTTATAGGTGGACTATTGTAGCATGATGGGTCTCCTACATTTATTTACAAGTGGTGCCTACAAGAGATTCACCATATTTGCGATAGATCTCTATTGTTATCCATAAATAGTTCATATCAATCGTCTTTGCTTGCATTCAAATCAATGCATTCATCTAATGTTGTATCGTTGTTGGTTGTATGAATCCCATAGTATTTGCATGTTGCTGTAGGCTACTGGATGATTGCATTCATCATTGGCTTCTCATAGAAATACTAATTAATGAATTACCATATCCAATATCATCATTTATCAGCAAATTGGTGCATTCGCTTATCAGCTAATGACTGTTGCTCGTAGGTGGGTTGTTTTCACTATAACCGTTCTTTCCTTCATTTCTCATCATGTTGTCTCTTTCATATGTAATTGTGGATGAATCAACGTACTTCTATCCTTTGTATATGCCTATGAACTAACTTTCATATATTCCTTGTACGTGATCAAGAGAAAATGACTACTTTGCATTTGCTTCAAGGTCTTTGATCATCACTTAATTGGCAATTTAGTTCATGCTCAATCATTGCTGCTTGCTTAGTTGCATGTGCTTGTAGGATATTGTTAATATTAACTATAGGTTCGTGGAAAAAGATGCCGCAACATTCATTCATGCCCTTATAATATGTTTGTATGGAACTTATTACACTCAAGGCTTGGCATTGTCACTGCTTGTAAGTGGATCAGCATATCCATGAATCGGCTGATGTTGAGCGTAAGTAAGATGTCACATTCATGACATATTGCTCATTGCTACTTGCAAGTGAGTTTGACATGTTCGCTCATCATTTGTCTCATACTTGCTTGAGTGACTTGAACTATTAATTTAAATCATTGTTTAATACTTGTAATTTTTTTATCATACATTTTAGAATTTAGGGTTCAGTTCAGTTCGGTTTACTGCGCTTCTTAGAAGTCCCCTATATATATATATATATATATATATATATATTTAAATTCAATTCCTCTATCATTTAAAATTTTGACAGCATCCTGGAATCTCCCTGGTTTAGAGAAAATTTGGGGAGATAGGCCTTCCCACAACACTACAAGAGCGTGTATGATAAATGTCGTGTGACACTACGATCATTGTTTTCAATCCCACGCTGTAAGAGCTTATATGAGTCTTCGAGGTACTTGTTTTAAAAATACATAATTTTTTCCCTGTAGGCACTGTAGCTCAGACACGGGTATTTAAAGTTATCTCTGATACACTACAAGAGCGTGTACAGGGCATACTCTTCCCACCGCAACCGTCGCTCCATGCTCCCTCTTACTGTGCTACAAGAGAACGTATAGGGGGTCCCCGACATGTCATGAGCGCCGAGAATAGGATTTGAAATATTATACATTACACGAGGGTGATGAAGGCAGCTATGCTGATGTTGACAACTATTTTGACGTTGAAGGATGTATCGAGACCGAGGGAACGAACATCGAAGCAAAAGAATTTCTTTCCACTCTCTCTCTCTCCTCTTTTTTATTTTTTATATTTCCCTTTTTCTATTTTTCTCTCTATTCCTTTTTTAAACATTAATTATAATTAACCATATATAGTAGCAAGATTTTAATTATTGAACTAGATCGATCGGTCTGATAGATTCAACGTTGAACTGTTCTTATGGCCAATCCGGTTCATCCTAAAAATTGTTTATGCATCAAATCAGCCAGTTCCGTCGAAACTTATAAATCGATCGTGGTTCTTGAACCGGTCAGTTCAATTTTTGAATTATTTGAATAATTAAATAAATTATTTTAAAATATTATGTAATATTTATAATTTAATTTTAAATTTGAAATACTTAATTTCAAATTAAAAAATTCCAACTAAGCATTTCACAATACTTTATCATATGTGATGTATTACTTCATTCTAACTCAAAAGGCAATATAAATTAAAAGCATTATCAAGAGAAAGTTCTTCAAATTAGGTGGGACTAAAAAATTAACATTTTTACTTCTTAACTCTTAAATTTACATCACACACCATATATTTTAAAATAGAATTTTAAATAATATTTATTTTTAATTAATAATGTTAAATAAATTATATTCTTCATTTATTATTTTATGTACGATAAAAATTAATTATTTATTTATAATAAATGATCTAATATAACCTGAACAATTTATAAATATAAAATAATAATATGAATTTTATATATAATTTATGAGTGTTAATTATATATAAATATATAACATAAATTAATAATAATTTATATAAAACTTTAATATTGATATGTAAGTTAAATTTTGTTAAATTTGAATTAAATTTAAAGATTGAATATATTTAAATTTAAAATCACATAAAATAATACTAATGTGTTAATTCAATTTTTTTTTTTTAACAAAAAATTATGTATTATATGATTTTTACGTGATTTAAATTTTATTTATTACGCCATCCGGTTTGACCCCGGTTCTACTAGTCAAAACCGGTCCAATTGTGAACCTATCCTTCTACCGATTCATTGCCCAGTCTGTTTCACAACTTTGGTTAATATTAATTAAATATAGTTAATAATAATTAATCACAAGTAATACTAATTAACTAACAATGCCCAGCTCAGGGGTGACTCACTTAATTTGATATGTTGGATAGAACTAAACTGTGAACCAAATGGTCTTGATCATTAAATAAAAAATAAAAATCCACAGCTAGATCTCCAACCGTCTTTCCATATACAGCATGGGATGTCGACCTTTTGTCTCTTTGTCGCTGCTAATTCAACGGATGAACTAATTAATGCCTCTAACCGGCCAATTGGCCTCTCCATATTATTTTGCCTTTCAGCGAGAACTCCACATGCATGCGTACAGCGTAATATTAGACTTTTAAATTACTTCCAACAAGCTATATCCTTTTGTTTCCAACCGCTACGTCAAAACTCAAAATTCTATTTATGGCGAACTGATTGCTTCAGAAGACTGCAGAATCTCCTGCTACATTCATCAGGTAATAATATATATTCAATTGTTTATTGTTTGACTTTTTTTTTTTTTTCAATATTCCTGCTAATTAAACTTATGGCCATGCATGCATGATCATTATATATGTACAAAAATTCTTATAGAGGAATTCGTTGAGGGGAAGATGAAGAGTCTTGGTGTGAGGGAGAAGAAGATGTTAGTGGAGAGGCTTCTTCCAAGAGATGTAGATGAGGACAATAAGACCTTTCTTCTCAAAATCAAAGACCGTTTTGAACGGTAATGTAAAGAGTTACTATGATCAATAACACTTTTCTTCTCAATATATACTATCAATATATATCATTTTGCATTGAGAGGCATAGATGTGAGGAAGCAAACTTCTTACTCTCCTACGTACAAATGTTTTGGATTTGTTGGAAAAAGAAAGGTAGTTTGTTTCCTAAAGCCTTAGAGGGATTCCTAAACCATTTGTTGTGATTAGGAGGTTTGGGAGTGCACACATGCATTGATTTGACTACAAACTAAGGGCTCTTCCATATCTACTTTCCATGTCGTTTTATGTGGCCACTTCGATTGAAAAATTACATAAATGAACTTACTTAATTTCGAAGAAAAAGAAAAGAATCAGATATGGCACATGAACCTTTGAAGATCCATCGTATACCCTTTAGTTTTTTCAATCGAAGTGGCCGCATTTATGCAAGTTCAATTTTCTTTGAATTGTACGAATATATATATCATTTTACTGCCGTTTATATAAGAAGATTTGCTAATGAGAACTCACAAAATATTATGAAAGAAGACATGAATTGTATTGTGTTATTGGGAAGATAAATATATATATATATAACCTCTAATATTTTATTATTTTCAAAATTGAATGATTTTGACGAGCCGGACATTTCAGTAAATATATCTCTAGAGTACTACTTGATAAAATTAACATATAATTTCATGGTAATTTTGGGCCATGCATGAACCTCCAAGCAGCGTCCTTATCCTTCTTCTAACATTAATATTATTCACTTTATAATCGACAGAGTTGGAATGGAGTGGCCAACTATTGAGGTGCGGTTTCAGGACATTGTAGTTGAAGCACAAGTTTATGTGGGCAACAGAAGCATCCCTTCTTTCTTCAATTCCTTTCTCAACTCTGCAGAGGTTTATATTAAACTTCAAGAAAATCATTTTTAATTAGTTCCTTTAAAAGTTATTATTATTGTTTCCTGTTAGAAAATTTTCTATCTTAATTTTGGGCAAAACTTTAACATGTACAAATAAAATGCTGTAGGAGGATTATTTTGAGAACTAATGTCATATGATCTCTCCCTTCTAGGATTATAGAAATCCATTATCCATAGGCCGACAGTTGATACACAATAGCAAGGTTAAACTCCACTGAAAGCACGGGAGGCCGGGGCGTCAATTTTCGGAGTCCACAGTTCTCAAAATAGTCCTATCTTTTTCAATTGTGAAAGAGCATCTCCTACTATATAAAAAATAGATTTCAACTTTGTTAGGCCCTATGATAATTTCTTTTTCAAAGTTTTTCACATAATTTTTTTTTGTTTTTGATCTATTGCAATGTTTTTTCTCTGAATGTTGAATTTTTGCTCAAAATTAAAACATAAAATATCAATTCTACCGAATTAAATTTTTTAGCATCTAATAATTATAAGCTGAGAAAACTTTATCCGCATCTGATGATTTTGACCAGAGGTTTGCCAATTTCTTGCACTTAATGCCAAGCAAAAAAAAACCGTTCACCATCCTTCAAGATGCTAGTGGAGTTATCAGGCCTCACAGGTTCTTCTTTTTTTCCTGCTATCAAGTCATTATTTGATTAGCCTAACAAATCAAACTCTACTATTGATTGGCTAATTAGATAATAAATCTCAATGATCATTAGGATGACGCTGCTACTAGGTCCACCAGGTTCTGGGAAGACCACTCTATTAAAAACTCTTTCTGGAAAGCTACAATCTGATCTAAAGGTCTTGAGATTTATGTTCTCTCTCTCTCTCTCTCTCTCTCTCTCTCTCTCTCTCTCTCTCTCTCTCTCTCTCTCTCTCTCTCTCTCTCTCTCTCTCTCTCTCAGGATCGAAAGACTTTATCTTTCTAGTAAAATGGAGGTCTTGAGAAACACTGCAGGTTTCTGGGGAAGTCACTTATAACGGCTATCAAATGAATGAGTTTGTTCCTCAAAGAACTGCGGCTTATATAAATCAATATGATGTTCACATTGGAGAAATGACAGTGAGGGAAACTTTGGAGTTTTCTGCAAGGTGTCAAGGAGTTGGGTCCCGTTTTAGTAAGCATTCTTTGTCATCTGAACACTTAAAGCATGAGAAGAAATATTGCTATAAATATTGTTTGTTCATCTTTAGAGCTAAATAAAAATATACTACAGATATGTTATCTGAACTGTTGAAAAGAGAAAGTGAAGCAAATATCCAACCAGACCAGGATATAGATGCTTTCATGAAGGTCATTTAGATTAATCTTACTTTTATTAACGATATATCTATACTTTTTAATATTTGAGTTCTTAATTAATGATGGTGTTTAATCACTCTAGGCAGTATCAGGTGAAGGGAGGGAAACTGGAGTGATCACAGAGTACATAATGAAGGTTCCTACAACTTGTTGATGCCATTCTCATCATCTAATTATATTACAAGTTTGAAATTGCATATGTTATTTTTTTCGCATTTGAAAAACAGATTCTAGGACTAGATGGATGTGCTGATACCTTTATTGGAAATGAAATGCATAGAGGTATCTCAGGGGAGAAAAGAAACGTGTCACTACAGGTAGGGAAAATGAAAATTCTGCATCAAATGGCATAAACGTGAGATGAAACTTAATTGTAATTAATGATGATATAGGTGAGATGATTGTTGGCCCAATGAGAGCCTTATTCATGGATGAGATATCAACCGGGTTGGACACCTCCACAACTTTCCAGATAGTGAACTCATTGAGGCAATCTGTTCAGATTCTTGGTTTAACTACAGTTGTGTCCTTACTCCAACCAGCACCAGAGACATACGAACTCTTTGATGATATCATACTCTTATCAGATGGTTGTATAGTATACCAAGGTCCCCTCGAGCATGTCCTTGAGTTCTTTGAATCCATTGGATTCAAATGCCCTAAAAGGAAAAGTGTGCCCGACTTCTTGCAGGAGGTAGGTGAATCAAGACTAATTGTTCGTTTGTGATGGCTTTCTTATTGCTTCTTAAAGCAGCTTGCTAGTTTCAATATTACAATTTTTGTACTGAAAAGCTGCTTTAAGAAGTAGTAAGAAAATAAACCCTAAACGAAGCCTAAGTTTTTCTTTGTACCCAAAGTTGCTAAAGTTTGGTTAATGTGGTTATTGCCTTATTGATTTTGTAGGTGACATCAAAAAAAGATCAACAGCAATATTGGGGAAGAAATGAAGAATCATACAATTATGTTACTGTTAGGAAATTTGTAGAAGCGTTTCAATCATTCTATGTTGGCAAAAGACTAGAAAGAGATCTATCTGTCCCATATGACAGAAGTAAGTGCCACCCTGATGCTTTGACTACCTCAAGATATGGTGTTGGCATAATAGACTTGCTCAAAGCCTGTTCTGCAAGAGAATTGCTATTGATCAAGAGGAACTCGTTTGTCTATGTATTCAGGGCATTTCAGGTCAGCTGTAAATCTAAACTAAATAAACAAATATAGCACAATCATTTTCTAATTTTATTTATTTGACTAGCAGGTGATGTTCGTGGCATTAGTTATGATAACACTATATGGAAGGACAAACATGCACCATAACACAGTGAATGATGGAATTATTTTTATGGGATCCCTTTACTTGTCAATTGCTGTTATTATTACAAATGGATTTTCTGAGCTAGCTATGACTGTCATTAAGCTTCCTGTCTTCTTCAGGCAAAAGGATCATCACTTTTATTCTTCTTGGGCTTATGCAATACCAACATGGATATTGAAAATACCATTTTCATTTCTTGAAGTAGCCATTTGGGTGATCATTACTTACCATGCTGTGGGATTTGATCCAAGTGCAACAAGGTTACATAAATAATATATTAAAGTTTCATCATTCTCTACCTATGCTTATTCATTCGCATTTAAGCTCATGAACTGATCATTTTTGTAGGTTCATAAAGCAATACCTTCTGCTTTTTCTAGTTCATCAAATGGCTGCAGGAATGTTTCGCTTAGTTGCTGTAATAGGTCGAATCATGGTTATTGCTTATGTGATTGGATCCTTTGTATTTATTGCTAACAGCGTTTTGGGCGGATTCATTATTTCACATGGTTGGTTACTTGTTGAAAAATGCTAAAACCTCTTTTAAATGTTGTAAGTATGAATTATGTCTTCATATTTTTCTTCAGACGCTGTAAAGAAATGGTGGATATGGGGCTATTGGGTTTCACCTTTTATGTATTCACAAAATGCTATTTCAATGAATGAATTCCATGGGAGGAAATGGAGTCAGGTAAGATAGTCCTCTTTGCTTCATCACACAAGAACAAAAAGCAGCAAATGAAGATTGACCATTTTGGTTCTATGTTTATTGTAGATCATACCTGGGTCAAATCAAACACTTGGGTTCAGTATCTTAAAGTCTCGAGGAGTATTTCAGGATGAAAATTGGTACTGGATTGGTGCATCAGCTTTGTTTGGATATGTGCTTTTGTTCAATTTTATTTACACCATATCACTTTCCTATTTCAAACGTAAGAAACTAATGTTCTTACCCAATCTTATGACTAAATTTACATTATACATCAAATTATTATTAAGTATAAACTTAAAATTAGATAATGCTTGCAGCACTTGGAAATGTTCAGTCCACTATATCTGAGAAAACACTAGAGGAAAGGGAAATAAATAGGATGGGAAAACTTATAGGTCTTTCAAGTGGAATGGGAGGATCTAGTCGCCAATTTTCATTAAGTAAGTATATTACATCATGCAACTTCACAAATGCTTCTCTTTAGATTAAAAATTGATTAATCTCACACATGCAGATAAAGTTAGAGATCCATCTGTAAGGATTGGAATGGTGCTTCCATTTATACCACTTTATATAACCTTTGACAATATAAGATACTCAGTAGACATGCCAAAGGTATTTCATGTTTTTCATTGGTATTGCTTATCATATCCTTCATTATATTCCAAGTGATTTTTGCATCTTTTTATATGTAATGATAAATCATCTCTTTGAATTTTTCTTTTCTAGGAAAAGAAGACACGAGACAAATTGGTTCTTCTAAATGGTGTGAGTGGATATTTTAGACCAGGAGTGCTTACAGCACTGATGGGAGTTAGTGGTGCAGGAAAAACTACTCTGATGGATGTACTTGCAGGGAGAAAAACTGGAGGATATCTTGAGGGAAACATTACCATATCTGGCTATCCAAAGAAGAAAGAAACATTTGCTCGAATGTTAGGATATTGTGAACAAAATGATATCCACTCTCCAAATGTGACAGTCTATGAATCTCTTATTTTTTCGGCGTGGCTAAGATTACCAGTTGAAGTTGATTCTTTAACAAAAAAGGTTAAGTTTTATTCAATTAAATATTATTGAGCATTGATTATCTCTTTTTTCTCTTATTAGACTAAAACTATAAATAAAACTATTTTAATGATAACTACAGATGTTCATCGAAGAGATAATGGAGCTTGTAGAGTTAACATCTATAAAAGAAACAGTGGTTGGCCTTTCAGGTGTGAATGGGTTATCAACTGAGCAGCGTAAACGGCTAACTATTGCCGTTGAGTTGGTTTCTAACCCTTCCATAATATTTATGGATGAGCCTACCTCTGGACTTGATGCTAGATCAGCATCTATTGTTATGAGAACTGTAAGAAATATAGTGGAAACCAAGAGGACAATAGTGTGCACAATCCATCAACCTAGCATTGACATTTTTGAATCATTTGACGAGGTAAGCATTAATATAGAATGAAAACACATTAATTATTTCCATTAAGACTAGAACTATCTAAAAAAGAGCATAACCCAAAGCATCAAATTACCATGTTAAATGTGATTTTAAAGAGAGGATATTATCCTAACCATGTCATAATTAAAGTTTTATTATAAGGAGTTTATTTTCATGACTCAAGTTCATGACATTCATAACTACATCATGATGTGCTTTTTTCTATTCATAACTACAGCTCCTTTTGTTGAAATTGGGAGGAAAACAAATATATTTTGGGCCTTTGGGTCACCATTCCTTCAACCTCATTAGTTATTTTGAGGTAATGCCACATAAGATGTTCTTAAATCTTATGTTAATTTCACAATTTTGATCTAACATGTTTGATATATATAACTTTTGCAGGGGATTGAAGGAATTCGAAAAATAAGAGATGGCTATAATCCTGCAACATGGATGTTAGAAGTAACCACAACAGCTCAGGAACATATATTAGAAGCTGATTTTAGTGAGATATACAAGAACTCAGAATTGCATGAGTAAGTGAGAATGAGCTTGAAATCATGTAATTTTTCACATATATAATTCCTAACATAAAAATCATTATAGGAAGAATAAAGCAATTATTGCAGAATTGAGCATACCGCCTCCTGGATCTAATGATCTTCATTTTTCAACACAATACCCACAAATGTTTCACACCCAATGCATTGCTTGTCTCTGGAAGCAACACTTGTCATATTGGAGGAATCCTCCCTATACCGCTCTGAGGTTTCTCTTCACAATTTTGATAGCCTTGTTATTCGGGACAATATTCTGGGATCTTGGCAGTAAAAGGTATATTCTGCTTAATTCATTTAATTCTTACTCAAATAACTATATCATGCTGTATAAATCTTTTACATGGTTGTAGGTCAAAGCAACAAGATTTGATCAATGCAATGGGCTCCATGTACTGTGCTGCTTTATTTTTAGGAATCTTCTATTCTAATGGGGTTCAACCAACTGTGGCTATTGAGCGTATGGTCTTCTATAGAGAGAGAGCAAGTGGAATGTATTCAGCAATTCCATATGCATTTGGACAAGTAATAATAATTTGATTCTTTTTTATAAACTCCCTATTTTTAATATATATATATATATCTTGAAACTTAACAACGATATTGCTAATTTGTACGTACATTCAGGTTGTAGTTGAGCAACCTTACCTCTTGACTCAATCACTACTATATACCGTCATAGTTTTTTTAATGATCGGATTTGAATGGACAGCAGCAAAAGTTTTTGGTACATGTTCTTCACTTATTCGACTTTGTCTTACTATACATACTATGGCATGATGACCGTCGGTTTAACCCCCAACCAAAATATAGCAGCAATAGTAGCTGCAACATTTTACAGCATTTGGAATATTTTTTCTGGGTTTCTCATCCCAAGGACGGTAATTGAAATTTATTTTTTTAGTTGTGACTTGTAATTTAATTAATCAAATATGCATCTCTTTATTTATGTTAAATATTTTGTTCATCATGCAGAGAATGCCTATGTGGTGTAAATGGTACTACTGGGTATGTCCGTTAGCATGGACACTCTACGGATTGATTTCTTCTCAATATGGTGATGATAACAATTTGCTTGACACGAACGAAACTGTGGCTGAATTTGTTAAGAGCTACTTTGGATACAGGCATGATTACCTAGGTGTTGTTGCAGTTGTTGTCATATTATTTGCAAGTTTCTTTGCTATTATGTTCGGAGTTGCAATCAAATTTCTGAACTATCAAACAAAATAAGTTTCTTACACTACATGTAAAATGAATCTACATGCAATTTAAGTATTGAATCCTTATTTATATAGGAACCACTATTAAATCTCCTCTATTATGACATGTACTTTTTCTATGTAGTTTGATTAATTTAGAAGAAAAAAACGTTTCACCAAGTAATCTATTTGTTTATGCTTAAAAATGCATTAGTTACTACAATGCATCAAATTGAGTTTGATTTTACCTACTTTGCAAGCTTGGAATATAATGAAGCCCATACATTATTCCTCTCTCATCAAGGCTTAGTGTGCAGAAGACATTTGCATTTTAAGTCTTATATGAGTTGTATTAGCAATCATGAGTTGTCTTTTCAAGGAGAACTTAGAGACCATAGGTAGAAGATAGTGCCAACAAAGCTCATTTTATCTATACCTCAACTAATAAAGATATTTCTGATCTATTAGATATACCAAATGACTCGGACTCATTAGCATGACCATGAAGAAGCAGATTGGGCTTTGAAAACTTAATTGATCAACATTATTTAGTAGCACATATCAAGCATGACCATAAAGAAGCAGATTGGGCTTTGAAAACTTAATTGATCAACATGATTTAGTAGCAAATATCAAGCATGACCATTCAGGTCCAAGGTATTTGCTACCCGAAAATTCAATAATTATATTTGGTATCTAAGGACAAGCTGTAAATTTCAAAATTATTGGAGACAAATTGTATAAAAGGGCATTTATGAGATATGAGATAATATCTCAAGTGTCGTCCTCTATTACTGATCAATTATATGCTTTAAGAAGTCCATTATAGAATATATGGAGAACACGTGGGAGGCAAAGCACTGGCTCAAAAAAAAAAGGTAAGGATTATTCTAATCTATACTAAAATATTATACATTAGACTTTATTAAAAAATATAATAATTTTCAAATGGATTATAATGTCTCATATTTCACCAATAGATTTTTCTCTCTAAGCCCCTAGCTTTTTGCTTAGTGGGGGAAAGATAACTGATTCAACTTAAGACTCTAATATCAAATTGATGCAACCTAAGACTCTAAAATTAAGTAGGAGAATACTAGGAATGCAAATGATAACACTCCCTTTCAATATAACATAACAAACACAAATACTGGAAACTAAGCAGGAAACTAAACTTAAAAAATTATTAGGAAGACACAAAAAATAACCAAACAACTATATTAAAATACTCTCCGAATAACCTTGTACGATCTCCTCACATGTAAATCACGAAAATAGGAAATGTTGCTCAAAGAAAAAATCAAATCAGTGGTTCGCCACAAAAATTTAGATCCAGCTCAATCAGTGCTCCTCCGCCAAAATACCAACAAAATAGGGCTCAACAACATCGTTCAACTCATAATTTGTTTGAGAAGAAAGATAAGGTGAAAGGGTAACCGTGGAAAGAAGAAGTAGAAAGAACACCAAAATGAAATAATAGGGGATAGGGAGAGGACCAAGCTTAGAAACCCTTTGGTTTTTTTAATTAAAGAGAACAAAGATACAAGTGAAACGGAAACCGTGAAGAAAAGAAGTCAAAAGAAGATCGAGACGAAGTATAAGAAGATAGGAAGAAGACTACCTCACAAGACAAAAAAAAACCCTTAGGTTTACATTTGCTTTCACCAAAAATCACACTTTGTTTAGCAGCAAATCAGCCATATTATATAGTAGAAAAGAAAAATGGTCAAAAATTGCTCACATAAATGTGCCACCAAAACAGTCAATAGAAGCCCTTGGCCGATGCGACACATACGACGAGACAGGTAAGCCTGGTGCACACTTTTCTTAGTGTGGCCGGGACAACTCTTAAGTACTCGTACGCAGCTCTGTACCTGCGGGAAAACAACTGCTCTTTTCTTGTAATAGGTGTCGAAGACCCATACATGCTTTTTCTTAGCGTGGTGGGGACAAAGACTTTACACGGCCGCTGTGTCCTTGAAAGAGGGCACCTACCATACACGTTTTTCTTAGCGTTGTGGGAAATATCCAGTTTTTTTGTAGTTTTCCCATAAACTGGGGAGATGCCAGGAGGCTACCGAAATTTCAGGTGAATATACGATCATACTCAGACCTGTTTGAACTCAAAAGAACAATAATTTGGACTCAAAAGAGCAGTGAACTTGTGGACCTAAACCTGAGCAGAATCTAAATGATTTCTAAAGGCCAAAATTCAAATGAAATAAAATCAAAGCTGGAGCCAAATTCAAACCAATTTGAACATAAAATTGAACCTGCAAGGACTTCAGAAGACCTTGAACTCGAACTGTACAACTCTAAGTGGAACTTGGACTTGGATATGACATAGTGCATAGGCACTGGACTTGCAAATGAAAGTAATGATTTGAACCTCAATGAACCATGCCTTGAGTATAAAATCAAATTCAAAACAAGCTCGAGCAAATGATATCGAATTGAATTTGGGCTCAAACACATACACAATATAGAATTATATACAAGTGAGCAAATCCAAACAAATATGCAGAGATTTGTGCCAAGACTCGCAAAGCCAAACATTACTCGAACATTTGGGTTTGGATCAAACTCGAACAATAAAAGACTTGTCATATTCAATGCGGCTCATTTATGAGGGATAAAAGAAATCAACGTGCAACGAGCTAACAATGAAGGTGTATTCGAAGAATCTGAAGCAAATGCAGTCTTTGTACAACCAATATCATTCGATCATAAGTGAATACCCTGCTCTCATACGAGTAAAGACATATGATCGTTATGATAACTCGTTGGCCAATATGCATGAAAGAGGAATACAAGCAAGTCTAAGAAAATCCATTAGAGATTTGAATATTTGTTAATAATGAAGGGAGATTCGTCACAATCACAACATCCTTGCAAACAAATATATCACACTCACCCGAGATTGGTGAAAGGGTAGATATGATGTAGGAACTGTGGGTCTTCTACGAACACCTACAAGAGGTCGTAGTGAATACAACGTGTCCCTACAAACAAACACAAGCCACTTGTGGATAACAACAGTGGATATATCATATGTACAACGAACTACTGTGAGCACAAATACATATATCACCTACGACAACAGTGATTAAGGTCTTTAAATACGTCGGGTACAAGGGCAACTCGATGTACGAAAAAGAACACCTCCTGGCTGAATGGAAGAAGGGTATGAACAAATTAGAACTAAACTTCCTAGTGTTCTAAAGTCTTTCTTAGTGTTATACTTAAGAAGAAAACAATTTTGATGTCCACAAACAACGGAGAAAACAAGTTTATTACAATGAGGATCTCAAAAAGAAGTCCTTTCAAGGCAGTGGCCACGAATTTCAAGAAGGACCTCCCCGGTGAACGAGAAAGGGGAGTCAAAATCAAGATGATGAAGTGCCTCATGGTATCCAGATAAAATCACCATCAGATCTGCAATCTTAGTACATGTAGACATAAGGCGTCTATAATCTATAACGCACCGCCACCGGATCTGCAACACTCGTACTAGCTGACAGAAGGCGTGTATAAGCTCTCAAATAAAATGTTGTGTATTCAAATGATAATTGCCTGCACAACTACAATTATTTCAGTGTATCCCTGCACATGCACCATAGATTGTATACACATAGGTACGCTAAAGGGGAAAATACAATCTCGACTTGCATGGGCCCTGGCAAGCGTGTTATTGGTACACACATGATGTCTAGGGATGCTGTGTGAGTTAATAAGTGAATTCTAGTTTGAACCTGATCCTCCTTAGCAGATCAATAGGAGTCGACAGGGTTCAAACATTCAAACAAAGACACGGTTGTGGGACTAGTGTATTTGTTTTAATACATTCATATTATGTCTTCAAGACCTATAATTAAAATAATTCACTAACAAAGGCACGAAGCCTACGAAACTCGATCCTCCTAAGCATGTAAATAGGAGTAGACAGGATTCAAACCACCGAATAAATATACGATCATGAAGTTGACCGGAATATTTATTTTATATATTCATATTAGGCCGTCAAAGTCTATAACAATGAGAATTCACTAATGAAATAAAAAAGCCTACGAAACTTGATCTCCTATCGACACGTCGATAGGGTCGACAGGGCTCAAGACATAAATATCCCCAAATAACCCCAAACACCAAGATGATTGTCGTATTGAATGCAAATCCCAATCAGAGGGATCCATTTCAAATAATTCAAAATGCCACTTAAATCCCAAAAATTTAAATCCCAAAAATCCCAAAATCCAAAATATTTAAAATTGAAATAATCCATCAAACACTTAAAGCAAAATCCATCCACATTCCGCAACAGTTTGCCCACTACAGGAAAATCGTCAATTACCGGCGGATTATTCCGGCGGCTTGCCAGCGGCCAACTTTTCCGACGGCTTTCCGTCGGCTTTCCGGCGGCTTAAATTTCAGAAAAAAATTTTGACGGTTTTTCGGCGACATACCGGCGGTTTTGTTTCCGGCGGCTCTTCCATCGATTTATCGGCGGTTGTTCCGGCGGCTTTCCAGCTTTATCGGCTGCTTTTAATAATTGATTTAATTAATTAATAATTTTATTTTATTTTAATTAATTTTTAATTTAATTAATTATTAATTTATTTTAATTAATTATTAATCTAATAACTTAGTCTACTTAAGTATTAATAAAATAACATATTTAATTAATTATTAACTTTAATATATATTTTTTATTAATTTTTAATCATAATTTTGCTGTTATATAGTTTAAATAAATTGTAATATACAATTTGACACATTTTCAAACTCAGCATAATGGTTGGGACTTAGAAAAACCAAGGGACACGGTTCGAATCCCGGGCAGCGCGCGTGCACGGCGGGCAGCGGCGGGAGCTCTGGCGGGCAGCGGCGGGAGCTCAGGCGGGCAGGGCGGGCAGGCCGTCTGGCGGGAATCTGGCAGGGCGGGAGTTCGGGCGGTCACGGCGGGAGAACGATTGGGCAACGGGCTATTCTTTTTAATTAAATTTTAGAAATTGTCCGGCAGGTTTTGGCTGCCGGGAAACCGCCGGACAAAATTACCGCCGGAAATATTTTTCCGACGCCTATTTTATCGGAGGAACATTGGCCGTCGGAAAGCCGCCATAAAGTTATAAAACCGCCGGAAATGACTGAATTTCGTGTAGTGGCCGGGACAAACAAATTAAAATTTACTTCAACTCACAAAGGCTAATGCCTGGTCGAAAATATCACTAGAATTCATTCTCAAATAATCTCCTGCAATAAGAACGTGGTACGTGTCCTCTAACCGACAGTTATGCCGCTAAATGGCACTACAGGATAAACGGTTATGACCCGGGACCCTCTGAACCGAGTGGTTTTGTCGTCAAATGGCACCACAAAATACTGGTTATGACTAGAGCCAATACATTTATTATTGGCATCAAATCATTGATATATGAATTAATAGGATATGATCGATAAGGCACAAAGCCCTTTGTTAGCTAAGGTGGATTCAAATTTCTCCCCTTAGACAAACATTCATCTCAGGTCTATAAGGTCCCCTTAGACGAAGCAACCCATGGCTGCCAACAAGAATCTTTCTGTCATGTTGGGTCGACTACCTCCTCTAACTAAGTAGACCATAGACCATGATGGCCGGGGACGACGAAACCATGGGATCTTGATCGGGTATATTATCCATTCTCCCACCATCCACTTTAAGTGCAAGATGGTGTAATCTTCAATTTTAAATATCAAATCTTTAAATCTCTCAATCCTCTAAATTCTCAAATTCTCCAATCATTTCAAATATCCATGCTGCTACTATATGCCTGATACAACGTATCTGATTGATGACTTGCCTTAATCAGAAGTTCTCTCTCATTATCGGGAGGGGTAATTAACTATAGGGGCTTGCGCCTATGTTTTGATTGAAAAATATATTTATAAGTATATAATTTTTAAAAATATTTAATTATCTTTGGGAATATTTAATTTTTAAAATTTTGAAATTGAATGCGTCATTATGAACCGTATATCGCCTCGAAGGGCGAACATATCGTTCTCTAATGGGTTCTAATTTCAATTTTTGAATTCATCCTTATTATCATAGTTGAACTCAGAAACGAATCACATTTGATCTTGGAGGGTGAAAATGAAATTTAATTGAGTGTTCGACTATACTAATCTGGATAAAAGAAATCATTAATTTTATAATTAAAATCACAATAGTGATTGATATATCTCTCCGAAGAAAGAAGATATCGATCATTATCGATTGATTGAAAATGACGATAATAATTGTTAAATTTTGAATTTTCCCAAAAATAATTAATTAAAGATTTTTGAAAAATTTGATCTTTTAAAATTAGATCTGGGTTACTAAACCTCCTACGAGCGCAAGCCCTCGTAGTTAATTATATCGTAGGAAAATTAGAAATTTTCCTACGAACACTCTCGATTAAAATAGCGATATGAATTTTATTTAAGAGTTTCGAAGATTGATATCAAAGGAAGGTAAGGTTTAGAATTTCAAGTGGGATTGATTCGATATTGAACACTTATTATTGGAGTCGAAGGGAGAAGGTAGGAAGTGTTTTTAAGATTCTGAAATAATTCAGAAAACACTTCAGCCTATCCTATGTGTTGGGCTTGAATTTGATTGAAAGAGATATTTAATTTAATGGTCAATTTTATTAGAAATTTGGGATTTAATTCCCGGATGTTGAGGTCTTATAGCCCGAGCTCGCCTCAGAACCTAAGTCTAAATTGGACATTTAAAAGTGTCCCGAACCTAGCTAATGTAGTGCGAATCTGGTCTTACCTCGGCCTGGATTGGGGAGCCAGCTAACCGCCTAATCGATTTAAAATAGATGAATCCGATCTTTTATGAAGGGGTGGTAGGGATGTTTTATTTAAAGTTTTGGAGAGTTGAGGCTAACATCTAGAGATTTTCCTAATTGGCCTTTTTGACTTATGCTGGGTGCAAAATGCTAAGGACTAATGCAATTAAAATTTTGACTCCTATAAATATGTTTCTAATGCAATGCATGCTAGATAATAACCTCATATCAAATATGCTTGGAAGTTAAAAACAGGCTTAGAAAATAATTTTTTAGAAGACTGGGCTTCCCCAAGTCCGGCACCTCGTCCTCATATGTCAGACTATCCGGACTCTACCCGCAGGCGGGGAAGGGTCTAAAGCAAAGAGAGAAGAAATGCAGAAATATGCATGCGACCCCAGGGTCGATCCCCGGCTAATTCCCTGAATTCGTTATCTTTTTAGATTATTCAAACTCGCTAAAATCTTAAACTTTATAATTATGAGTATAAGAGTTTTTACACCCTCACGAGTCCAAGCAAAAACATAAGCGGCATACAAACGCTAAGAAACTACAAAAAACAGGTAGTTCTATATGCAATCACATCAAACATCAATCAAATTAATTAAATTAATATTCAAACTGAAAGTTCATAGGCAAAGTTGCCTTGCTTATTACAAACCAGGGTCTGCGAAAAGTAAAGTGGACGGGCACCACTGCCAACAACCTGGATTTTATCCTAAGACTCAGATGACTTTGAGATTTTGGATTTTTCTCGTCGCCCATTTCTTCGTCTTCTCACGAACGTCTTGATTCATTGGTTCTGGATATCTAAATGAAAAGAAACTCTCCCTTGAATAGGGTGTTATCTTTTCTCTTTGGATATTTAAAAGGTATCCTAATTTGACTTCCAAATGGAAGAAGACTTTCCCCTTTAGGGATGTCTTCACTTTTTTGGAATTCAAATTAGATAAAATATCCAATCTCAAATCATTTCAATAGTTTACAACCTTATTCAATCAAATTTACATTAATTTAAAATAGAAAAATCTAGACTCGATCCTGCAAGGTTATCCTAATAATCAGCAGTTATATAAAATCCCAAGCAGTTAATATTCAATCTCAAGCAGTTATAATCAATCTCAAGCAATTAATATTTAAAATTTAAAATGCTTAATTACTCACAACACAGAGTGCAAAAAAGTAAGTAAACAAACACATCAATTCTAAGTTAGCAACAAGCATGCAATGAAAGCTCGAAAACCCGGCACACACCGGAAAAGTAAACACCGGCCTAGCCTAAAACTAGAGTTGGTTGTCCTAACAAACCATCTAAAGTATGTGAGATAGGCCGTGTGGTTTGGATATGTCCTATGGAGAGCAATTTTTTAAGTTGTTTGAAGTTTCGGTTGGTTGAAAGGCTTAAGGGAAGATTTAAATTTGAGTTTAAATATTAATGATTTGAAATTGATTTTTTAAGATTGCTTTTAATTGTTGGTTGATTGCAAATTTTAAGGTTGAATAAACATTTCTGAAGTTTTAGAGAGATTTTTGAGTTTTAAGAATTTTCTGGATTATTTTAATCATTTAATTAAGGGGTCAAAAGTTGACTTTTCAATTAAGAGAGTTTTCTATAAAGTTAGTATTTTATTAAAATATTAGACCTTAATACGATCAGTTAGACTATAAGAGCTCTAAAATTGGATTTTTCTACAAATAGTTATGAAGGTTCGAAGATTTGACTTGATTTGACCTAGGTTTGACCAATTTGTTGACTTTTTTTATTTTGACTGATTTTGGAAGGTTTGAAATTTTTAATAAATACTAGACTTGATTTTGAGTTGAATGCCTTTGAGTTTGGTCAATTTGGAGTTTTCTAGAGTTAGTTATGATTTTTTGAAGTTTGATGTATTTATGAAATTTATTTAATTGTTTAATTAGAAAGATTTTCTTGATTTTGCTCCAAATGAATTTCAAACTCCTTGAAATCAACTTCAAATGTCAGAAATGACCCAAGAAGAGATTCCCAAGTGTTTGGGAAAATTTTATAATTTTTAATTAATAATTTTAATTAAATATTGAATTTCAATTAAAACTTAATTAAGGTTTAATTTGATGTCAAATTGAGTTGGTTTTAATTTTCATTGATTAAGGATTCAATTCTGGTCAGTTTGAGTGATTGTTTATATTTTTTCGATTTAAATTTGATTTATTGTAATTTTTGAAAGTTTTAAAGCCTAATTAAAGGGTTAACTTTGACTTGTTTAATTTTCTAACCTAATGAGATCCAAATTGGATGAAATTTGAAACTAAGGTGTAAATTGTCACTATGTTTACTGTGTTCAAGTTTCACCCCTATTGGGAGTGTATACAATGCCCTAGAAATTTTCTAAATTTTCTAGACATTTTAATAAATATTTTTCCTACTGTTCAAATTGGCCTAAAATTTGATGTGTCTAACCCTGACATAGATGCATCCACACCACAGAAATTTCACAGCAAAATACTAAGAATTTAGGGAGTTATGAATTTTCAAAATTTAGGGTCCAAAATGGACCCTTTAACTTAAAAATTCACATCACATAAATTTATTGGGTATCTGACCCTAGAAAAATTACTGAACATGCCTAAGATACCCAATAATCTTCCACCAAAATTTGAACTTCATTTGAGCACCGTACTGTGAGAAATTTGGAAAAAACATAATTCAAACAAATACAAATAACTCACAATATAGAGGTCAAATAAACTTCATTTTAATTTTAATAAATACTACATTCAATTCCCAAGAACGTCCAATTTGGTGAAAAATTCATTTTTTTATGAATTTATGAAGATCTGGACATTTTTTTTTGAATTTCTGGTCAAACTGACCGTCGGCGCCCAATCGCAGCGCGCCATGTGGCGGGCTGGGCCCGCCACTTAAACACGTCGGACGGCTGATCCGACCGTCCAATTGACCGCGGGTGGAACGGACGGCCAGATGGTCGCCACGTGTCCCCCGGGACCGCGGAAGAACTCGCGTTCGAAGCCAGGGGACGCCAACGCGCGCGGGGAGGTTACGTGGCCATTTATGGGCCGTTCGATCTCGAGTTGGAAATTTTCAACTGTCCATAACTTTCAAAATACTCAACGAAATTGCATGAAATTTGAACTGTAGCTAGAGGGCAACATGATCTAACAATGCCTGAAGTTTGGAGGCTCCATGCATTGTAGATTTGCTACAGTTTCAAATTAAAATTTAAACTTCAAATGGTAATAACTTACAATCAAAACGTCGGATTTTTGCGTTCTTGGGCTTGTTGGAAAGCTGAAGATGTCCTCTTCAACTTTGGTGAAGACTCCAAGAGCTGAATCTTACTAGATTTAGAGTTATTTGAAAATTTCCTGATTCTCTCTCTAGACTATCTCTCTTCACCAATGAGTGTTTTGGAGGCTTGGATTTGGTGGAAAATAGTTTGGGAAAGCTAGGAAATAGTCTGGAGCAGCTCTAAGAGGAGTCTTAGAGGCTGGGAGAGCTTTGGAGATGGATAATTTTTTGTTAGTGAGGGTTAGAATGAATATTTTCTTCATTTATCCCTTTTTTGTTGATTCCAAAATATCTTGGACATATGGATGGTTGTGATTGACTTGGAAGCCTCCTTGATGCATGCCATCTGGCCTAAAAATTGGTGAGAGCAGGAGCCAAGTACAAATGGAAGGACACCTACATAGAAAGGTGGTCTTGCCCTCATTTGCCCATGTGGAAGTCATCCAAACAATTGGATCTTGATCCAAAGGTTAATATATGGCTTAGAAAGTCTCTAGAATAAACTAGAGTTGTTGGAATAGAAATGAGTGGATTGGTGGGGTTTGAGCTAGCTTGAGTCAAGCCAAATGGGCATTTAAGCCTATTTCAAGTGAGCTTGTTGACTATGTTGACTAATCAACCAGTCAAATTGACTGATGACATAACATGTGAGGGTGTTTGAACTAATGGAGGTGATTTGAGGCTTGAAAGGGATTGATTGGTTTGAATATGTTAAAATAACCTATTTAAACATTAAAGGGCATTTAGGTCAACTTAGGTTGACTTGGTCAACCAGGTTGGCCCGGGACCCGAGTTAGGGTTCAACAAGTTTGATTTGATGTTTTGAGTATATTGGAGGTAGTTCTATGGTTTGGAAATGTCAATTTGGTCAAAATGCCTATTTTGACCCTAAAGGGCCTGGTTGGTCAACCTAGGTTGACCTAGGGTCTGGATTTGGGCTCAATCAATTTGAAATGACATTTGGAAACCATTGAAGGTGGTCTCCAGGTATGGGGAGGTCAAATCAGTCAAAATGTCTGTTTTGACCTTAAGGGCTTGTTTTGGTCAACCTAGGTTGACTTGTCAACCTAGGTTGACTTGTCAACCTAGGTTTACCCAGGGTCTGGGATCATGCCCAACAAGTTTGAAATGACATTTCAAAATCAATAGAAGTGGTTTCATGGCTTAGATAGGTCGTTTCAGTCAAATCACCTATTTGGACCCTTAAAGGGTCTTTTAGGTCAACCATGTTGACTTGGTCAACCAGGTTGACCCAGAGTCTGAAAATGGGACTAATGGGTTTGTTTTGACATTTGAAACTTGCTGGAGGTAGTTGCATTTAATTTGGAGGTCGTTTGGTTTGAAATCAACATTTGAATCCCTTAGGGGCATTTTGGTCAAAAAGGTCGATTTGGTCAAAAAGGCTTGACCAGGATCAGAGCTTGATTCCAATGAACTCCTAATGGTGATTAGGATGCATTGGAAGAGGTTCTGGGGATTGATTTGAAAAGGGTATGTTGAAGTCTTTGAAAAACTTCAAAATTGCCCTTAAAGGGCATTTTGGTCATTTTGACCCCTGGTCAACTAGGGGTTAGGTTGGGTCTACCAAAGTGCAGTTTAATGTTCAATAGGTCATAATCAAGGGTTTGGAGGTGATTAGAGGCTTTGGAGAAAGCTCTAAGGTCAAAATCTTCTTAATGACAAGTCTAGTGGCATGGGTTGTCAATATTTGGAGGTTTTGCAACCTTTGGATTTTGATTTAGATTCTGGTGTTAGAGACCTCAAAATGAGCTCAAATTTGGAGGGTAGCCTCTAGAGACATGTCCCATCAATATGCAACTAACAAACCTTGAATCAGAGGTCATTTGATAGGATTTTGACGTGTTTGAAAATTCACTAGAAAAGGCCTTTATGACAAGGCTTCTGGACTTTGGATTTGAGTCTGGATTTTGGATTTGATCTGGATTTTGAGTTTGATTGATTAAGTTTGAGTATCCAAATCATCTATAATCATTTGGGTGATCATTAATGACTGGATAGGATCAGAGCTAACTCACAGGTAGGATCAATATCTAAGTTGGAGTCTGAGTTCTGAATTGGGTTGGATTTTGGATTTTCATTGAGGCTTGAATTGAATTTAGATCTGGATTGACTTGGGGTCAGGATTGATCTGGAATATGGATGGTTTCTTAATGACCTCATACAAAAATGAGGTCAACAACCTATAGTAAACCAGAACTCAGATCATAAAGTCCTCGCAAAATGCGCACAAAATCTCTGGGTAGTGTAAAGAGATGAAGTCCCACACAACTGTATATTTTAGCAGCACCTGTAAATATCTTCTCAATAATGAAATAATTTTTTTAAAAAAATAAGGCTTTACACGATATGTGATCGAACTAACTCTTTCAAAAAGCTCAACATCTTTTGATAGAATACTGCTAACTAAATTAACCTTGTCAAGGAAAATAATGGATGATAAACATTTACTTGACACAGCTAAATTCATCAATTCAAGTTGTTCATCCTCTACAAGCTGGATGTTCCCTTTGATATTTTGATTAACTATAAATGTTTTATCAATAGCTTCCTCCATGGTTGTTGTCCCCAATTGTAGTTCTTCTAGCTGCCTCAACTTCTCTTCTTCCATGTTTATTTTATTCAGCGGATTTTTGCAGTAGACAGTTTGATCAACAAATTGCAATATCGCCTCATTAGATAGCATTTTAAGAATAACAGCTTCTCAATTATGCCTTTCATGATCATGCATCTCTTTGTCAGTTTGTGTTTGCACATCACTCTTTCTTTTAATTCATTATTTCTCACATGCTGCCAACCTATCTAGAACTTCAACTTTGTCTGGCGTTTGAGTCTCCTTACTCTTATGTAGCCTCTGCATTTGAGAAGTAACATCATTGGCCAACATATTAGTCAATACAAATTTATCCACAATGTCATTGACTTGATAAATGGTAAGCTAAGCAAAACTACATCTTCAATCACTTTCGTCAATCCATCTTTTTTTGTTAAACCCCATGTTCAATCACTTTCATCACCTCGATCCACCTATCCTGATGGCTCATGCCTTCTTGGAGTCATCTCCTCTTAATTTTAAATTATCAAGCAATAATTCTCCTATTGCTTTCACTCTTTTTTTTGTAGGTTGAAGGCTTCAAGAATTCAACCCTCTTCATTTAATCAATTTTCTTTATCTTTTAGCAAGATTCAATCCATGTTCAAAATAAGCAAACATAAGTAACCATCTACTTTCAAGACAAAATTGCACTTATTTCATAAAAGGTGAGATCTAAAATTTTTCAAGTCAACTAGTTTTTTCTACTGTGGATTTTTTTTTTTTTGCCATCAATTTAAAAATTATTCACAAACTTATGTCATGCTTGCAATTTATTTGGGACTTTTCTATTTGGCTCATTGACCCTTGTTATATTATTATAAAATTATTTATAGGCAATTAATTCTATTATATTAGTAGCTATCCAATGTGTATGCTATCTCCTCAATTTGATTCTTACAAAGAATCACCAATCACTCTTGTGCCAATTATTTCTCTTCATATTTGTTTACATTATATCAACTAATCTATTTTATATTGAATATATTCTCAAAACTTTATTTTCTTAAACCATTGCAAGTGGATGCTACTATGGCCCATTTCTATGGGTTGTCTATTTACAGCGTTTTGGTTGAATTTGATGTGATTATTTCTTTCGAAAAGGAGGTGTTGATGCTTTCTCCTCTGGTAGATATTGGTAAAAGGTTAATTTGTAGACATTCTTTCTAATGTGTTATTGCATAAATTTTGAGCACTACTCTGTATATTTTAAGGCTCATTTGTATTTAAGGAAATCAAAGGTCCATAATCAAATTGTGCATTAAAATTATGTTATTGGAACAAGAGCTTTTATGCATGCACATGCTCTAGACATATGGTCATCACATCACCTACAAGCATTAATATTGATCATGATTCTCTATTTAAGTAGGCACTTATCCTCTTATTATTGAAATATTGATGATTATGATTTACATCAACCTCATAATTTTGATGGGAGTATTCATAATATTGACATCAAATGGATAGAAGGTTTCAAATCCTGCTTGTACGACGAGATAATATTAAGAAAAAATTATCGAAACTCCCAAAGATTCACCAAGCTTCAGGCAATGTGTTGCAAATGAGAGTTTATGTAATGTTTCTTATCTAATAGAGTATTCTTCGCCCTGTAGCATCATGTAATCTTTAATTTTATTTTTATGATTTTTCTCCTCTAACAATTATTTATAATTACCTACTGCCTCATATGATTTATCAGTTATAAAATTACTCTTCTAGAAGAATATAGTGTTGTTCTAACCTTTTAAGCACCTCTACTTATTGTTGTCACCATCATAGCTTAACAAATTTCTTGCTTTATTCGCAATGAATAAAATCACCAACCATATTAACTGAACTTCATGAATCAATTTTTTCATTTGCTAAATTTTCTAAAGAATATATAGATTTGGTGTGGGAATTGAATGGGAAAGTTTTCAGAACTAGAAAAGACTAAAGAGATAAGATAAAATACATTTTGATATAAAGAGGCTATTTATTTTTTATTTCTTACATTGGTTGATACAAATTCAAAAACATTATATTAGTGGCATCGTCATTAGAATTATGCCAACACATTTTAGTCCAATAACTACAAATAATTAACACTCTAAAAAACTATTATATCTTCTATCATAAAATTCAATAAATCTAATTCTAAAATTTTCTAAAAATTACTCTAGAATAAATTAGGAATACAATCTAATGTTTTGAGAAAAGTTATGTATAGTTAAGTTTTTTCTGCACCCTCTTTAAAAAATTGTAAAAAAAAATAAAATATTTAATATTCTTTTCATTTTTAAATTTAATTCATGCTGCAGATAATTCACCCTTCAACTAAATATAAATAGCTCAATGCAAAAGATTCAGATAAGGTTGAAATTAAATGTATTCGTCAAAAGTGAGATTCAAGTACAATTAATAATTTGATAATCATCAACAATCAATATTCTACCAGCTGATGTTTTACTTAGTGTTGATATCTGCTGCATGTATATCTTCTTCTTCACCATATTAAACTTGCCAGGCATTAATCATCCTTCGCTCGCAAAAGGATCTCATTCGATCGCATGCATCATTCAATAAGCCCGCAGGCAATCCGAAGAATAATCTAACCCAATTCTTCAACCCCAGGATGGAGCCTATGAATATATCAATCAAACCTTTAAATGTCAGCGTACGTGATTCTATTCTTGCATGAAATAGTCCAAAGTATTCAAGTTATTGAGATAATGATTACAAATATGTAATTACATGCAGTGAGCCGATTTGAGATCACTTATTTATTTTATTTATAATTTAATATGGAATAAAAATATTTTATATTCAAAATAAATATTATTTTTTTTATTAAATATTAATGGTGGCATTTAATAAAAAAATTGAAAACATTAAAAAAAATAATTATTTTGAGTATTTCCAAAAACAAGTTGATTTACGAATTAAAATTATTATTAAAAAAATGATGCTAAATATCCATTAAGGCATTAACTATTTAAATGTTAAATAAAAATAAAATAAGATATATTAAATAAATTAAAAAAAAAAAAGTATGCAGATAAGCATCATTATCCTAACCTGGCACAACCAAGATAGACTCTTCTTTCATCAATTCTTTAGCAAAATCCATATCACTCTCAATGCCAAGAAGGCGCGTGGTGTCCACCTCGACCTGTATAAAATTCAAAAGCAAGTCATGCAAGCTGCAACCATTAGCAACTCCTCAACAGATTACCAAAGAATTTATATATGCACATATACCATCATGAACATGGATCCCTGAGGCCGGCAGTAGCATCTGAGCACTTCAATTTTCTCCAAACCTCTAAATAAGGTATCTGCAGATAACTCCAATAACATGACAACATTCTCATGAAATTCCTCATTTGCATCCGAGAGGACTGCCGGAACTGCAGCCTGCTCCAACGTAAATTACCACCAAATTAGTAGTAAGCAATAGAACAGAACAGATTGAACAAGAAAGGTGGTATCTTGAAACCTGAATCACTGAAGCTGGGCCAGAATACACATTCATTAGTATTTCAGTTGCCTCCCTTACCTATCACAGGCAAGATCAAATCATACATAGATATACCAGAATGATTAAATCTTAAAATATAGCTATTAATTAGTTATAAATTATTTATATATTAAAAAAAAAATCATACTCTTTGAAGGGTGCCTTGCGGATCGCAAATGACTAACCAACCAAGACGCCAGCCAGGAACCATCCAACGCTTGGCCAATGATCCGATTGTGATTACCGGTGCTAGATGGGCAAAGGAGGCCATGGGAACGAAGCTGACGCCTCCAAAGACCATTCCACCATAAACTTCATCGGCAATTATGGGAATGCTCAAATCCCTAGCAATCTCGGCAATCTGCAACGGGAGAAATCCTTAGCTTCAAATATATAGGTCCATTCCATCCAATCCAGAATCGATTAAGACTGGCTGTAAGTTGGCTCCAAACCTTGAAAGTCAAATTTATAGCCCTAATTTGCACAATGTGCAACAGGATTTGGGGGGAGGAAGAGAGAGAGAGAGAGAGAGAGAGAGAGAGAGAGAGAGAGAAGGGGGAGAGTCGTCCAACCTGGAAAAGATGATGAGCCGAGAAAGTAGCGCCAGAGGGATTATTCGGGTTGATAACTACGATGGCTAGGGTTCGATCATCCGCAAGAGAGCGGATCTGAGTGGGATCAGCTTCCCAGCGGCGCGACGGTAGCAAGTCATAGTAACGACAACGGACACCTGCAAGGTCGCAGGCGGAGTCGTATAGAGGGAATCCTGGCCGGGGAAGGAGAATGTTGCCGCCGGCGGAGGATAGAATGGTGAGAACCAAATGAATGGCTTGGGTGGCACCTGAGGTGAGGAAGACGTCGGCGTCGGAGACGTGGGAGGGAACCACTTCAGATCGGGCGCAAAGTTCCAACACTTTGGTTAAGTGCTCTGCCACCGCTCTGCCAAGTCATAAATTTAAATCAAATTCACATTAATCACATACTAAAACTTTAAAGTCGAAATCTCTTAATTTTTAATCAAAACATTTAACTAATAAATTAAAACGAGCTGCATAAAAAAAATAATATGCTTAAGATAAGATTTGAAAATTAAGAAACTGACTGTATTTTAGCTTTATCTATATATAAAAACAAGGAGATACATGCACTTAGTATAAAATATGTTATCTCTTTATATTTTCTATTTTTCTTATAATAAGTTATAATTGAAATGAATTTAGCAAGTAGCATTATGGGGCTTTTTGATTTATTTAAAAAGAATAAATAAATACATGACAACAATTGGCTGCCGGCTATAATGGCCATTACAAATTAATAATTTAATTCATTTGTAATTATGATTATGATGAGGGTAAAGTAGATATTTCAATTTTTAATTGAGATAACAAACATAAAATACATTCAAATGCATATAATATTTTATGAAAATGTAAATAAGTGTTATTATATTATTTTTCATGACCAATATCATTTAAATGTAAGAAATTCATAACATCTTGTAATAATTAATAAGATCTATTAACAGAATCGATCCACTCCACACATTGCTTGAACAGGATCGTCCTGCAACATCCTATCCACACATTAAAGAAACCACAAAAAACTTTACAAGGAGTTTTTCCTAGAAAATATCTAATTTAATTTTTATTAATAAAATATAATAAACTAGTAATATATAATCAAATTCACTGTCGAACAAATTTTTAAAACATTAAAAACCACTCTTCGACAGATCAATGGAGTTAAAAATAAAATAAAAATTTATTATTATGATTACGTCCAAAATAAAAAAATAAAAAAGGAAGCTCACCGGCGAGCAGGTGGGAGGCCGAAGGAAGGAGCATAGGAGTCGGTGAGAGAGGAATTGAAGGCGGAAGATAGAGAATCAATGAAGGGCGGCCGGCGGCCGAGAAATTGAGGATAAGCTGCGGGATCGCCGGGGCCTAGAGAGATAACAGTCTTCTCAGTGTTAGGCAAAGCCTGAAGCTCAGCCATCACTCCTCTAATGGAAGATTTCACTTCCCAAAGCACTGTGTTGCAGCCTATCATTTTTGTCTTTGTAGCCGTTGTTCCTCCATTGTTCTTCTCTTCAGTTGAAACCTATACACATATTTATATAATTATAAATAAAATATGGAGAAAGAGAGAAAGAGAGACAAAGATTGGAAATTGTGAAAATTAATTATACCTGAGAAATAGGGGCCATTGATGTAAAGCAGGAAGAGAAATATTAATGCTTTCAGCTTGTTCTTGTGATATGCAGACGGGCGGAGTACTGACGGAGAACTCTTTAATTAGACACTTGACAGAGAAAATAAATAAAATGAAGTAAAATAAAAAAATAACGTGTTGATTTGGCAACCATGTAATACTTGTCCTTACCGCCGAGGCCCAGCTGGCTAAGCCAACCAAGCAACTGTGACCGCAACATGCAATCATTGCAACATCAAGCACATGCATGGATCATGGATGAATCTTGGACACTCGATCGAACTAAACCCTAAAGTCATCAGTAAGTGGTAGAAACTTCTAATATTATATCCTAATTACAAAAAAATTTCATCTTAAATGAAGCTTAATTTAATATTAAAGTGACAGTTAATTATCATATCTAGATGTGCAGCTCGATGTGAATATGTGTGTGTGGGAGTCATATGTTGGAATAGGTTCTAGCTTATAGGAGGAAAAGAATAGAGTGAAAGAGTTTCATGTTGACGGGAAAGGGTTTCAATGAAGGTTAGGTCGTTAAGCGATTATTAGTGCTAATTAATCTAAGATTAAAGATAAAAAATGCACTGTTAAAATTTCGGATAGCATTTAGATTGCATTTGATGCCGTTTGTACCACTATAGAAAGAATGTAGGAGAGCCCCATCAGTTGTATTGCCCGACAGTGTCCCCTCCCATCCATCCTATTCAAGGCTAAAACATAAAGGTCTCATAGGTCATATTTGTCACAACACAATCTCATAAGACTCTTAAACTGGACAAATCCTATCAAATTGGTTTGTAACAATCAAATCCTAGGATCTAAGTTTTAAAAAAAAAATAGGTTTTGTTTCAATATAAAATTTAGAACTAATGACAGACCACAAAGCTATTAATAACATCTAGTATCCTAAAAATAAACTTATTCTTAAAATTATCTTTTCATTATCATCAAAAAATATATATGCAACTGTTGCGGGCTAGAATATTCACAGCGGTAGAATGAGTAAACTTTTTGTCGGCAATCGGCGGTGGTCCGAAGATGGTCGGAAGGAAGTTCGACGATGATTGGTGGCCGGGTGGAAGTCCAATAGTGGTCTGTGGCTGGGGCGATGGTCCGACGATGGTCGGGCAGAAGTCTGGTGGCGTTCGTGATGTTGAAAGTATTGAAAGAATTTTCTTGACCACAGTTGACATTGATGTTGTAGCCAAGGTTGCCCCCCCAGTTCAAGTTTAGTTTCTCGAATGTAATGCATTAATGACTAATAACTGAGGAGATATATATAAAGCAATACATATTTGTTATTGTAGATAGATTGCACTCAATATTGAATGGCTTCATTTGAACATGATAGAAGATCATGGTAAAGGAGTGACCTCGCTTTAACCATGCTAAGGTCGTTGATGTGAATTGCCTTTGAGATTACAATAAAGGTTGCCCCCAGTCAAGAATCACTTCCCACAAAATTGATGTAGTGATGACTAATAATTTACAGGAGATAATGGATGTTTTCTTCCCTTGGCTCTTAATATTGAATAACTTCTTTTGAATTTGGTAATATATCATGATAAATGGCCTCGATTCAATTATGCCAAGGATATTGATGTGAATGACCTTTTGAGGTTCTGACAAAGGTTTCCCCCAGCCAGGGATTAGTCACCACAAACGATGCCAAATTGTTATGTCTTGAAATATACATGATGTTAGAGATATATAAAGTTAAACATATTAGCCTTATATGAATATACATCATACATATAGATAAAAAGAGTATGGTGCAATATTCATAAGAAACAACAAAAAATTTATATGACAAACCTAAAAAGGTGAAAAATTATGGGGCCTGACCCAATTTGAATGAATCCACTAATATTTACGGTTGATTGCAAATAATAACCCTCCTTGGAGGAGGGTGATGAATCAATATATCAAATACATATTGTATAGAGCTCTTTACTTGATAGTTATTCTTAAAAGAGTGTTTTATATGTTTGCTTAGTAAGTATAACCGTAGTCGACAGGCGGCGATGGTCGGAGGAACCATAGTCAGCGGTCGATGGTGGTCTTAGTGTGTCGCAGTTGGTGAGCAATAGTGATTAGAGTGTATCGAAGTCAGAGTGTGACAGTGTTCGGATGGATAGTAGTAGGTGGGAGATGGTGGTTAGACGGATCATAGTTGGACGACGGTGGTTGAAAGGATCTTAGTTGACAAGCGAAGGTTATCAGAGGGACTGTAATTAACTGGTGACAATGGTCAAAGGGATCGTAGTTGATAAGTGACGGTTTCCAGAACTCATAGTCAGGTGATATTGCTCGGAGGAAGGCTCGTTAGTGACTTCCATATAAAGGTTCGACATTCACTATCGGCCAAAGCTTCACCAATGGCGGCTTGGTGATGCAGATTCATTGACGATGATGCTAAGGTGGAGCTCCAAGAGTCTTCAAGCTTCATAGCTTTTCCCTTCTTCCTCTCCCCTCCTGATTTCCCTTATATGAAGAATGAGCGGCCTATTTATAAATTTTTGTGAGTGCATGACTAGTAAATATGAAAATGATCAAGGGAAAGTTGGGAGTGCTCCAACGGACGGCTCATATTGATCCCCTTGATCGTGGAACATTTATCAAGTCTCTAAATGCCCAAATAATGTTAGAAATATTAGGCGATATTGGCCTCATTGGATTAGTCTTGTCAAGCTGTTGATTCAAATATAAACAAGCTATATTTAGATAACATGTGGCCATCCAATTTGTGCTTTGAGCCTTATAATTGTATTTTTGGCCCTCGATTTGGACTCATTTGGTCTTGGATTGGATTGATTTTGGTGTCATTAGGTTCATCTATTTAAGATGTTCAATTTGATTATAAGTTTGTTGAAATCGGAGTTTAGATGATCTCTAATATAACATCAAAAAATTATTTTGATCGGGCATGAATCTTAAGGCAAAATCAAGTTGTAATCTTCTAAAATTAAATTCAAAATCATATGAACTCCAATTTTAGCAAACTTTATAGTCGAAATGAATGAAAAAAAATGGATGCTACGACACAAAATTTGACTCAATTCGAGCCCAGATGGTCCCAAATCGAAGACTCGAAGCAAATTTGAAAGGGTCAAACCATAATTTGAATTATCAAACAGTTTCCAAATATGACATGCTTATAGTCAAATAGAGCTGTTTGATGAGACGAATCTAATAAGCCAAAGATTGCAAATTTTGATATCACAAATGTACTCAAATACTTAAAAAATGGACTACGATCAAAGGGGATCAATATTAACCGTCCATTCAAATAACTCTCAACTTGCCCTTGATCTCCCTCCTATTTATTGATCATGCCACTCTCATAAAACTATAAATAGACCCCCTCATTCTTCATTGAGATAGGAGGGAAGAAGGGGGACCAAGCAAGAAGAGAAGGAAGAGAGGGAAAGTTTTCTTGCCACCAGACTCCTTCTCGACCGCCAACTAACGCCGGACATCCGCCAGGCGATGGACTTATGCCAGTCGCCATACTTTCATAGTACTTTGCCCAACACCGAACTTCCGCTTATCGTTGGATTTCTATATGACATCGGACTTTCGCCTGTTGCAAGATTTCTACCCAACACCCGACTTCCAATCGTCGAAATTCTGCCCGTAGCCAAACTTTCATCAGATTTTTACTCGACGTTAGGCTTCTACCTATTGCCGGACTTTCATCGGAATTCTATCTAATGCCGAATTTCTACCCAACACCAGACTTTTTCCAGTCATCGGACATCTTCCTGTCGTTAGACTTTTATTGAACTTCTACCTGACGTCGAGCTTCAGCCAGCCGTCAAATTTCTACTTGACGCCGGACTTTCACCCATCATAGGATTTCTACTTGACACCGGACTTTCTTCAGACTTTTAACCGACGCCAAACTTCTGCCTATCGCTGGATTACTACTTGACGCCAGACTTCCACCCGTTGCTAAACTTCTACCCGTCGCCAAACTTTTATCGGACTTCTACTCAATGATAGACTTATGTCTGTCACTAGATTTCTACCCGACAATGGACTTCCTTTTGTCGTTGGACTTCTTCCCATCGCCGAGCTTCTACCCATTATTGGACTTTCGTCGGACTTCTACTCGACGCTGAACTTCCACCAATCGTTGGATTTTCTACCTGATGTCGGACTTCTGCCAGCCTTTGTATTTCTACCCGATGCTGGACATTCATCGGACTACAACTCGACGCCAGACTTCTATTCATAATCAAATTTCTACGCAATATCAGACTTTCGCCATTCATCGAATAGTTGCTCATTGTCAATCTTTCATCAGACTTCTAGTCGATGTCTAACTTCCATTGGTCGCCAGTTTCTACCCAAAACTGGACTTCCACCCGTTGTCGGACTTTTGCTTGTCGTAAGACTTTCGCTAGACTTATACCCAACGTCGGACTTTCGCCCTTTGTCGGATTTCTACCAATGTCAGACTTCCACCAATCATCAAACTTCTGCCCGTCGCCAAACTTTTGTCATACTTCTACCCAACACTGGACTTTTGCAAGACGTCAAATTTCTATCTGACGCGTCGGACTTCCACCAGTCACAGTACTTCTTCCTATCATCAAACTTTCATCGGACCTTTGCCTGACACTAGATTTATGTCAGACTTCTATGTGATGTCAAACTTTCATCCATCATTAAACTTCTACCTAACATTGGACTTATGCCCATCACTGGACTTCCGACCTCCATCACCAGCTGACTATGGTCCTTCCAATCTCCTTCACTAGACAACAATCTTTTTGGCCACTATCACCCGCAACCTACAGTCCTTCTGACCTCTATCACAAAATAACAATCATGTCACTATCATGTAACTACAATCTTTACAACTACCGTCGCTCATCAACTATGATCCTGCCGACCAAACGAGAATGTCAATAGTGACTCTTTTAAGTCCCATCATGTAATGCATTTTATATGATGTATATTTATTACATCAAGCCAAGGCCTTCCCCCAAAGAAGAGTCTTATTTGTAATCAACTGCAAATAATAGTATATTCATTCAAACTGTTCTAGGCCCCATGATTTTTTCTCTTTTTATAGTTTTCCATATAAAATATTGGCGTCTCTTATAAATACTGCACCTTCTCTTTTATTTTTATTGTGTACTCGATTTTTGTACAAAGCTAAGATGTTAAACTATATATTTCTCTATCACTGTGAATATTCCAAGATACAACAATTTGGCATCGTTTTTGGGAACGCGATTCTCGATTGGGGGACTATTTTTGCTCCAACTTTAAAAGGTCATTCGTATCAACATCCTAGCATAAGCTATTGATGCATTAATTTCATGAGAATTAAATGTGAAATGCGGGCAACTTTGACTACAACTGTGGTCAAGAAGATTCCTCAAACTCTTTTAATATCTAAGATGATATCTTGGGATAATAAAGCTCCTAATAAATGTGATGAAGCTTTCAATAAATTTCAAGGTCTATACAATCATTAAATGAACTTTTAGTCCTTGGATAAGGTCTTAATCTCGACCTCAAAAAGATAATAATGATATAAAAAAAGATCATTCTTCACCTTTAATTTGGGATACGCACGGCATTCTCCCCCTCCCAATTAAGGCAAAATCAATCCCAGTGTGTTTTGATTCGACCTCTATCATATATGTTAATGTCATCGAACGGTGCTCTGACATACAACCTCAGATATGTCATATATTATTTGTGGATTCTCTCGAACTCTTTCATATAGGTTAACGTCTTCAAGTAGTGCTCTGACATATAACCTCAGATAAGTCATATATCCTTGGTGGATTCTCTGTACCTCTTCCATATAGGTTAATATCATTTAACAACGCTCAAACATATAATCTCAGATAAGTCATATATCCTTGGCGGATTCTTTCAACCTATTTCATATAAGTTAACGTCATCGAGCAGTGCTTTAGCCTCGGATATGTCATACATCTTTGGTGGATTCTCCTAACCTCTTCCATATATATTAACGTCATCAAGCAAAACTCTGATAAATAATCTCAGATAGGTCATACACTTTTTGTGGATTCTATTGACCTCTTCCACAGAGGTCAACATCATCGAGTAATGCTCTGAGTATATGATATTCTTTTTAGAAAAAATTCATGAAAGCAAGTAGTTGACAAAATCATCACTCATGTGGAAACTTTAGTAGGTTAAAAAGCCTCAAAAAGATATATCGAGCAATATATCAAAACATGTCTCATAAATGCATAAAGAACTTAGTTTCCTCTAAGGGATAAGTTTATTTTAAATGAAAAATAAGCATCGAGGTTATACAATAATCTTGAATTCATATACAATATCATTGAAATTATATAGATTACACATCATGTTCAATTATACATGTTGCGGGCTAGAAATTATGCGGCGATAGAGATTTGATCCTACGTCTTAGCGTTGTACGTATAACTAGCACACACAGAGAACACAAATAATTTTTTACGTGGAAAACCCTTGAAAGGGAAAAAACCACGAGGCCTAGCCCAGTTGAAAATGGTTCTACTAGATTTTGAGTTGGTTACAAAGGACTGAATCACCTCCAGGGGTGAACAGATTACAATCAATTACTTAAGAAAGACGTTGAGTCTTTGGCAGGACATAGGGACTGGATATAGGGCCCTGAACAAAACATCGGGTCTTTGGCAGGAAGTAGGGACGAGTGTCAGGCCTTGAACAAGACGTCGGGTATTTGGCAGGAAGTAGGGACTGAGTGTCGGGCCTTAAGGTGGTGGTCCGGCGAGGTTCCTGCGGTGGTCCGGCGGTGGTCCGGCGAGGTTCCTGCGGTGGTTCGGCGGTGGTCCGACGAGGTTCCTGCGGTGGTCCGGCGGCTGTCGAGGAGGAACTCCTTCCTTCTCTTCTCTTCTTCTCTCTCTTGCTTGGATCCTCTCTTGTGAAGAATGAGGGCTCTATTTATAGATTTTCTGGAGTGGCATGGCCCGTAAATAGGCGTGAGATCAGGGGCGAATAGGGAGTGGTCAAATAGACGGTCGATATTGAATCCTATGGTCGTGCACCGTTCGTTGGCCATTTGGAGACCTTAATGATGTCGGAATTTAGTGATCTTGGGCTCGTTGGATTCTTCTCGTCGAGCCGTTAGATTCAAGTATAAGCTCATCAAAATCAGAGACCGTTTGGTAACTCAAATTGCGGTTTGAACCTTCCAATAGCGCTTTGAACCCTTGATTCGGACTCATTTGGGCTCGGATTGAGTCGATCTTGGTGTCGTTGGGTTCGTATTTCTGAGACGCTCAGTTTGACTGTAAGCTCGTTGAAATCGGAGTTCGGATGCTCCCGAATTTAATTTTTGAAGTCTCCAACAAGCTTTTGCCTCAAGATTCGTGCCTGATCAAACTAATTTTGTGATGACGTATCAATTGCCCTGGCCCCCTATTTTCGGACGTCGAAGCTCCAGAAGTCCGAAAATATAAGTGTCGACAATTTGCATAGGCCGAAATGCCAAAAAATGCGTTTCAAAAATTAATGGCTTGCTCAAATTTGATCATAGAAGCCTTGTTGAGCTCCGAAAGTGTCGGAATTGAGTCCGGAACGTCGAAAAACATGTCCAAGGACCCCAAAAACGTCAAAATCGGAGCTTTCGGGATAAAAATCGGGCCCAGAATGGGCTAGGCGGCCGGACCGGCCTGACCGGCCGGCCGGCCGCCGCTGCCGGCGGCACCGCCGGCTCGCGCTGGATCACGCGCGGCGGCCCGCCTGGGCCGCCCGACCCGTCTGGGCCCTCGCTCGCGGGCCCGCGCTCCAGCACGCGTGGCGGCCCGCCTGGGCCGTTTGGGCCACTCCTGCGGCCCGCGTTGCAGCCCGCGTGGCGGCCCGCCTGGGCCGCCTGGGCCGCGTTTGCGGCCCGCGCTGCAGCCTGCGCGGCGGGCTGTTGGGCCCGCTTTCGGCCCGCGCGGCGGTCCGCCTGGGCCCGCGCGGTCAGCCTGTCTGGAAGCTTCCCACCGCCTCTTTTGAGTGAACGGACAGGTCGGTTCGGCCCACCGACCTAGTGGGCCCCACCTGCGCAGGAAAATGTATTTTTTGGCCTTTTTTGGCCGAAAAAATTCCTAAAAAATCCTAAAAAATCCCAAAAAAATCCGAAAAAATTCAGAAAAATTTAAAAAAATTTGAGAAATTGAAAATTCTAGAAACTTCCTTCATTTCTCCCAAAAAACTATAAAAATGGCCTTAGATCCTTAAGAAAATTCATTCCTTTCTTTTTCTTCTCCTGTTTTCTTCTCTTCTCCTCCTCTCTTCTCATCTCCCTCTGTCCTTTCTATTGAGGCATTCCCTCAGTTTTCTGAGGCCCCTCTCTTGGCAAGGAAGTCCAGAGATTTTCTTCTTTCCCCCTCCTTTCTTCTCATCTCCCTCTGTCCTTTCTATTGATGTCTTCCCTCAGTTTTCTGAGGCCCCTCTCTTGGCAAGGAAGTCCGGAGATTTTCGTCTTTCCTCCTACACTCTTTGAGAGAAATGTCAGGTGATCGCCCTCCACCGAGAGATCCTGCGATCCAGGGAGACCCTGTCGCACCGCATGACGACGAACGGAGGTCGAATAGGGAAGTGGATGAGACAATGTCAACTGTTACAAATGACTTCCTGTTCCTTTTTCGCAAGAATTATTACTTCCCGAATGATGTGAAGACGATGGTCCCTAGGATGTCTGATCGGGCGAATCTTCCTTCTCCCGGGTACGTGACCGTTTCTGAGGCCCACTTACGGGGTGGTTTACGCTTTCCGCCTCCTACTGAGCTGATCGAAGTTTTACAAAGGTGCGGTGTGAACCTATTCCAACTTTCATTTAGAGCAATATCAGTGGCTATGGGATTGATTACTCTCTTTCAGGATCGGGGAGCTACTATGACCCCGGAGCACCTTTCACGGATGGGCAAGCTCACCAGCGATACGTCTGGGCGTGTGACTTTTAGATCAAAATGGTTGGATGTACGTACCCGCGATCCTTCAAAGAATTGGGTCAATGCTTTCTTTTTTGTGAAGAATGATTGGGACTTGATAGAGAAGTGGAGAAAGATGAGGGATTTGCCATCCCCTCTACATGTCAGCGAGGAAGACATAATGAGGATCTTGAAAGTTCCCGATCTTGAACATCTTCTATTTGAGGTTCGTCATATGAGCAAATATACTGAAGAAGAGTTCTTATTCAAGGTTGGGATTTCATTTCATACTGGGAGGTCTGATGCAAGGAAGTTGAAACCCACATCCAGGATTCCTGAGCCTCCTGCCCCTACTTCAAAAGCGGCTCCCAAACGACCGGCTAGAGGCGACGACCCCCAGATTTCGAAGAGGAAGAGGTTGGAAGAGATAACCACTGACAAGACCCCACCTGACTCTTCCCCAGCCAAGCTGCATATCCCTGAGGATGTCATGAATCATCAATGCCTCGAACATAACAAGACCAGTAATTTGGTGAGTAACATCTCTCAATATTTTGTATCTCATTTGCTTCTGAGGTGACTTCTAATAAACTTTCCTTTTTATTTCAGCTGTCACGCATTGGGATCGAGATTAATGACTGGAACAGTGAGTTTGTTAAGATCAAGTATCTTCAGGGGGAGTTCAAGCGGAAGTATGAGCAGAAGGTTAAGGAGGTGAAGGTGCTTGAAGATGAGTTGAGCGATTGCAGGACTGAGCTTGCCAACACAATGCGCTCCGTATCTCTCCAGAATTGGCAGGAAGATCGGCATCAGATAGATCTTGTGGAGGCTCAAGCGACGATCACCAGGCTTTTGAAGGAGCAGAAAGTTTCTGAAGAGAAGATAGTGTCGCTTGAGGTGAAGGATAAGAAGTCCCAGGCTATTATAGCTGAGAAGGAAGCTGCCTTGTCTAGCCTAGAACCTTCCAGAGTTATTGAAGACTTTAAGAAGTCCATAGCATTCAAGACTATCGTCCAGGATCACATTGAGGAGGCCCGAGATCACATCTATGCCATAGAGGTGAAGGGTTTGAAGCAGCAGTGTATTGAGGATGGATTTATTAGAGGCTTCTTTAAGGGGGTTCGCTTGATGCAGCGAAAGACCGGAGTTTCAGCCGAAGAGGTGACCCCTAGCCAGGCTTCAGCTGACTTTCCTTCAGGCTCTGATGGTGATTAGGTAAAGAGTGATCTACGGAAGGTCCTTGATCTTAATGCAGATGATGAGATAGTAGATGTTGAGTAGGTTTTCTAGTTCCTGTTATCTGTATTAGTTTGTCTTTTTTAGCGATTGTGATGTACCTGATGTTTGTACTGTTGTGTGTTTTTTATTTTGACTTAGTAGTTGATTATTGTTCTGTTGTTATATGACTTTTGATATTCTGGTGTATTTATTCGTCATGAGTAAATTTTATTCATGTTTGCTTAAGGTATTTGTCTTCCAACTTGTGCTTAAAAGTTTATAATGATCCTCTAAGGATGTGCGGTTTACTCTAAGTTGTACGTCAGAGTCTTGCTTGATGACGTCAACCTGTAAAAGAGGTTAAAAGAATCTATAAGAGATGTAAGACCTATCCGAGGTTGTGAGTCAGAACCCTGCTCGATGACGTTAACCTGTATGGAAGAGGTCGGGAGAATCCACCAAGGATGTAAGACCTATCCGAGGTTGTGAGTCAGAGCCCTGCACGATGACGTTAACCTGTATGGAAGAGGTCGGGAGAATCCACCAAGGATATAAGACCTATCCGAGGTTGTGAGTCAGAGCCCTGCTCGATGACGTTAACCTGTGTGGAAGAGGCCGGAAGAATCCACCAAGGATGTAAGACCTATCCGAGGTTGTGTGTCAGAGCTCTGCTCGATGACGTTAACCTGTGTGGAATAGGTTGGATCGAATCCTCCTAGGATTGATCAACTAACGATTGAACAATGATCATTTACTACTCAAACATATTAAAGTTCATAACTTAACAAAGTCTTTACTGCCATTAAACGAAGAACATTGCTCCCGAAAACAGTTTAAGGGAGAAGGAAACTAGAAACACCACAAACAAAGTCTGAAATTAAAGACATGTACAGTAAGCAAAAGACATACAACATTCTAAAACAAACGACACGATTACGCTATACTGATAGTATTTGCGGAGGTTCTCGATATTCCAAGTCCGAGGAATCATCTTCCCTTCAACATCCTTTAATTTGAAAGTTCTTGGCTTCACGATACCTGCTACTAGATACGGACCTTCCCAGAGGGGGGAGAGTTTGTTTCGTTGAGGGCCTTTGCCTGCTGCCTCAATGCTGCGTAGGACCAGATCTCTTACCGATATATGTCGCGGCTTCATCCTTCTGTTATAGTGACGGGCAACTCTCTGGTGGTAGGCAGCAACCTTAAGTATTGTTCCGTTTCTTACTTCTGGAAGGAGGTCTAGGTTGTGCCTGAGTTTTTCGTCATTGGTATTGGAGTCAAAAGTTTGTACTCTATGACTGGGGACTCCAATGTCGACTGGAATGACAGCCTTTGTACCAAAGCAGAGGTTATACGGCGTCTCTCCTGTTGGAGTCCTTGCTGTCGTACGATAGGCCCAAAGGACGTTTGGGAGCTCGTCAGCCCATTGCCCCCCAGCCTTCTCCAGCCATGTTTTCAGTCCTCTCAGAATAGTCCGATTAGTGACTTATGTCTGTCCATTAGTCTGAGGATGAGCCACAGCCGTGTGTACTAGATGAATGTGGAGATCTTTACAAAATGTGGTAAAGACCCTTCCGGTGAACTGTGTTCCGTTATCAGTAATAACTTTTGCAGGAATGCCAAAGCGACATATTATGCTCTTCCACAGGAACTGTTTGGCATTTGCTTCAGCGATCTTTGCTAGTGGTTCTGCTTCTACCCATTTCGTGAAATAGTCGACAGCCAATATGATGAATTTTCGCTGTCCCGTGGCCATAGGAAATGGTCCCATTATGTCGATCCCCCATTGGGCAAAAGGCCAAGGACTCTGTAATGTCGATATCTCTACGGCGGGTAGATGAGTGAGGTTAGCGTGCAACTGACAGTTGTTATATTTCCGTACAAGTTCTAATGCGTCCTGTTTTATCATCGGCCAGTAGAATCCTTGTCTCAGGACCTTTTGGGCCAGTGCCCTTCCACCCAAATGTTCCCCACAAATGCACGAGTGTACTTCGCGAAGTGCATAGTTTGCCTCCGAAGGAGGAAGACATTTGAGGTATGGCCCTGTGAAAGATCGTTTGTATAACTTTCCGTTAATAATGGTGAAGTTGGCTGCTTGTCTTCGAAGCCGTACTGCCATAGCTGGGTCTTCAGGGAGAGAGCCTTCTTGTATGAGAGCAAGAATGGGGTTGATCCAAGAAGTTTCTTTTGATTCATCTATTGATTGAAGTACCCATGAGCCTTGAATGCTCGGGAAGTGGATCTCCTCAATAAATTTTCTTTTGAAAACATCTCCCGTTGTAGAAGTTGCTAGCTTGGAGAGTGAGTCTGCCATTGCGTTTTGCTCTCGAAGGATATGGATGACCTGATGCTTTGCTATTTGAGCCAACAAGGTTTTAACTATCTAACAGTATTGAGCCAAAAGTGGATTGTGAGCATCGAATTCCCCTTCCACTTGAGAAGCAACCAGTTGGGAATCAGTGTGAACCACTAAGTCTTGGACTTCGCAATCAATTGCCAATCTTAATCCAGCGATTAAAGCTTCATATTCAGCAACATTGTTTGTTGCCGGAAACTTCAGTCTAAGCCCGTATTCGAGCGTGGCTTTCTGCGGGAAGATTAATAAGATTCCAGCGCCAGCACCAGAACTCCCAGAAGCTCCGTCTATATATAATGTCCAGCATGAAGAGGAAGGAGACACATCAGGCGATTCCTCGGAGATGTAGCTAGTACATTCGACCACAAAATCGGCAAGCACCTGTGACTTGATGTCGGGTCTAGGCAGGAACTGTATATCAAACTCTCCAAGTTCTACTGACCATTTGATCAATCTTCCGGATGCCTCGGGTTTTTGAAGAATATTTTTCAGCGGTAGGTTTGTATAAACCCTGATTGCGTGTGCATGAAAATAAGGTCGTAACTTCCTGGCTGAGAAGACCAATGCTAGGGCTATTTTGTCTGCCAATGGATAACACATTCAACATCTGAAAGCACTTTGCTGATGTAATAGACTGGGCGTTGAATCGAATCATCCATCCGAACCAAGACTGAACTTATAGCTTGAGGAAAGACGGCCATGTACATATACAAAACTTCCCCTGGAATTGACTTTGAGAGTAGCGGTGGTGAGGCTAGATAAGTCCGGAGTTGTTCAAAAGCTTCTTGGCATTTATCAGTCCATTGGAATCCTGAGCTACGAGCCCCTCTGAGGATCTTGAAAAAAGGCAAATATTTATCTCCCGAACGAGCTAGAAATCGAGAGAGTGATGCAATCCTTCCATTCAGTCTCTGAACTTCTTTGATATTTCTGGGGGGTAGCATGTCCCTTAGGGCCTTGATCTTTTCCGGGTTGGCCTCAATCCCTCGGTGAGTAACCATGAACCCTAGAAACTTTCCTGAGGTGACTCCAAATGCACATTTGGAGGGGTTGAGGCGCATGTTGTAAGATCGGAGGAGGTTAAAGCATTCTTCCAAATCCGAGATATGCTGAGATTTCTCGAGGCTCTTCACCAGCATATCGTCCACATAGACTTCCATGGTACGCCCAATAAGGTTCTTAAAAATCTTATTCATAAGTCTTTGGTAAGTTGCCCCTGTATTTTTGAGCCCGAATGGCATTACCAGGTAACAATATAACCCTTTATCTGTTTGAAAAGATGTTGCCTCCTCATCGGCAGGATCCATTTGTATTTGGTTGTATCCGGAGTAGGCATCCATAAAGCTTAACATTTGATGTCTGGATGTGGCGTCGACTAGCTGGTCTATTCGGGGGAGCGGGAAGCTGTCCTTGGGACAAGCTTTATTGAGATCTGTATAGTCCACGCACATTCTCCAAGCTCCACTTGTTTTTCGAACCATCACGACGTTGGCTAGCCAAGTTGGGTAATGTACTTCCCTTATAAATCTTGCTTTTAGAAGCTTATCAATCTCCTGTTCGATTGCCAGCTGACGTTCTAGGGCGAAGTTTCGTTTCTTTTGAATTACTGGTTTATATGCTGGGTTGATCTTGAGGGAGTGCATAATTACTTCAGGATTAATGCCGGGCATATCAGCTGAACTCCATGCAAATACATCTTGGTTTGTACGTAGAAAGTCTACATATTCTTTTTTCTCTGTATCTGAGAGGAGTGATCCGATCTATACTGTTCTAGAGGGATGTTCTTCTGATAGAGAGACATATGTAAGATCTTCTACAGGGGAGGCCCTTTGAGGAGTATCTTCATTCCGAAGATCGAAGTCTTCGATGCTTAGAGTAACTGATGAGTGTGGTTGAGCCTGCCTAAGATTGCATTATTGTGCTACTTGTTGATCTCCTCGTACTGTTCCGATCCCTGATGGGGTAGGAAACTTGAGCTTTAAGTGAGGAATTGAAGCAACAGCCCCGAAGATTGTTTGGAGTGGCCTTCCAAAGATCGCATTGTAGGCTGATTCGGACTTCACTACAATGAACAGAATGGGGTGCTCAACTTGACGGGGGAATTCTCCAAGTACAACCGAGAGAGTAATGGTTCCTTCAACTCTTACAGGCCGGTTGTCAAATCCGTACAGTGGACCGGCAGCAGGCTGGAGTTTCTCTCTAGATAAGCCCATGCTAAGAAAAGTGGAGTAGAATAGAACATCTACTGAGCTTCCATTGTTTACTAAGATCCTTTTAACATTGTAGCATGGGTCGCCAATTCCTGCACTAATCACCAGTGGATCTTGATGAGGAGTTTTTACGCCTTCTAGATCAGACTCCTTAAAGGTGATGGAGAGATCGACATGAAGCTTTTTTGTTGGTGGCTTCTTGTTCTATGCAATTAAAACTTGATAAGGCGTTGAAGGGCCTCCAGCGATAGTTTCAATTTCGCCGACCATCTGGCGATTGTTTGTCGACTATTTTTGTTGATCTTGCCCCCCAGTTGGAACAGTTTCTTCTCGAGCTGTTGGATTCTTGACGAACTGTCGGAGATATCCTTGTCGGATCAGTCTCTCAATTTCCTCTTTGAGCTGCCTACATGCTTCAGTGGTGTGTCCACGACTGCGGTGGAAATGACAATATTGTTCTTGGTTTCCGGTATTAGGCTTTAAAGGGTACGGCACTTTACACTTTCTTGGTCTCGGATGGCCATTAATACATTTGCTCGGGATGTATTAAGTGGCGTGTACTCTTTTTCTTGTCGGGGCTCTCGTCGTGGCTGTGAGGGTCGAGGAGGAAGATTGTAGTTTCCTTGCTTCTTCCTTTGCGAGGGGGGATTCTCCGTCCCTGGGGGATTTTTTCGCTTCCCGGTTGTTTGCTCGAATTGCTTCCTATGAGCATTGATGGCTTCGTCGGCAGTGATTTGGGCCTCTACTCGGTGGATTAAATTCGCATAAGAATGGACCGTTTCTCGCATAAGTGCCGAGTAGAAAGGGCCTGGACGAAGCCCTCCAAGAAATACACCTCGTAGCAATTCGGGATCTACCCCTGGAATTTGTCGGGCTTCTGTAGAAAACATTTGAAAATACTCTTTGAGAGATTCGTCCTCGTTCTGTCGTATCCCCAAAAGGTGGGAGGAGTCTTTAATCATCCTTCGGTTGGCGACAAATTGTTCGAAAAATAATTTGGCCAGTTTAACTAATAGGGGAAAGGACCGAGGGGGTAGGGAGTAGAACCATGTCCAGGCTTTCCCTTTAAGGGTGGCCAGAAAAACTTGACAGAGCAGAGCGTCTGGGGCCTGCTGGATATGCATAATAGTGCGGTAGTGATCAATATGTTCGTAGGGGTCTGAAGTCCCATCATAAGAATCAATATTTGGGAGTTTGAATCTTGCCGGAACGGGATATCGGAGGACAGCTTCGGTAAAAGGTGATGACTCCTGAATGTCCCGTTGGTGAAGGGACTGCCTGATACCCCCTGTGGGGAACTCTTCTCGGACTAGTCTCCGTAACTCATGCCGTAGAGTATTACGGGGGAGTTCAGTGACGTGCTGTTGGTCCAAGTCCTCGGGGACGTCCGGCGGCATATGCTGTCGGTGGCCCGTGCGCGAAGGATGGGTAGAGCTTGCTGTATCAGCAAGCTCGTTCTCCAGACGTGTAGGAGGGCGCGTCCTTGGCGGAGGAAGGGGGACTTCGACATGAAGAATGTATTCGAATCCTGGCTGATCTCGGGGGAGAAGAGTATCTTCTTGGGGTATTGGCGCTGGTCCTCGAGCTCCCCTTAAGAGCTGAAGGATCTCATTCTGAGATTCCTCCATTTTTCTGATACGTTCTTCTAGGGACGGCCCTGGAGTTCCTTCTCCTGCAGGGTGTCGGTTAGCGGGGTGAAAGGAGGTAGACGCCTGTCGTCCTTGATTTAAGGACTGATTCATGGATTGGTGTGAATTAGAGCGGGAGGTTCCCATGATGCGATGATTACGCCTGTTGACCATTGGATGATTTCTTAATGTAGTGTGATTGGCTTTTCCCACAGACGGCGCCAATCTGTTGTGGGCTAGAAATTACGCGGCGATAGAGATTTGATCCTACGTCTTAGCGTTGTACGTATAACTAGCACACACAGAGAACACAAATAATTTTTTACGTGGAAAACCCTTGAAAGGGAAAAAACCACGAGGCCTAGCCCAGTTGAAAATGGTTCTACTAGATTTTGAGTTGGTTACAAAGGACTGAATCACCTCCAGGGGTGAACAGATTACAATCAATTACTTAAGAAAGACGTCGAGTCTTTAGCAGGACGTAGGGACTGGATATAAGGCCCTGAACAAAACGTCGGGTCTTTGGCAGGAAGTAGGGACTGAGTGTCAGGCCTTGAACAAGATGTCGGGTCATTGGCAGGAAGTAGGGACTGAGTTGTAATATCACAATCTGCTCCAGGATCGTCCAGGCCGATTTTGGATCGTCCTGGGACGATCAGTTGTAAATCAGTTCCAGAATTTGCCCAGTTTTGCTCCAGGTGATTTCCTGTAGTCATCGTCCGGGCCGATCGAGGACATCGGCCAGGCCGATAACACTGTTCATAAGGATCGGCCTGATCATCGCCCTGGAGTATCGGCCAGGCGATCTGTGGTTTGGTCGGATCGTCCAGGACGATCTGGACGATCGGCCAGGCCGATATGAAGAGGATTTAAGGGATTCAGACGATTTGAAGAGAGAGAAAAATTAAAAAAATAAATATCTGATTCCAGCTCTGAGGAGAGAGAAAAAGGAAATTTGGAAAAGTTGATTTCGGGAAGACGCGGAGCCGTTTTCGAGCGAAGTGACTGTTGAGGATATTGCTGTGCACGAGGTAAGGCACATTCCGTCTTTCTCAATTTTCAGTTCCGTCGAGGTTGGCGGTATTTTTCTGTCCGGATTTAGTTTTCGTTACGGTTTTTCGTCCGTATCTTTTGATTGGTTCAGTTTTTACCGCGTAACTTTTCGTATATCGTTGCCGTGCCGGGTGTGCACGTTTTGATTATATTTTGAAGATTTTCGTCCGGGTATTTTTGATTCGACTGTGTTTTTAGTCGACCTGAATTTTCTGTGAAATTGGAAATTATCTGTTCAGTAGAATAAATGTTCTGGAATGTGATTATCTATGTTCTGTGCGAATTCGGTAAATTTTCTTTGCAGGAATTTTTGTGTAAATTCTATATACTGCCGTTGTGCTGCCCGATTTTTGGGTAATTTCTGAAATGTCCGAATTTCTTCTGAATTGAAATGCTATGTGATTAAGCTATAAAAAGGGAGTTATAAGGGGCCTGAATCCTATGAGATTCAGTTAGTGAAAGGGGAAATCTGAAATGAGCTCAAATCCGAAATCTGATATCTGTTTCGTTCCGGATCCGATGAATTCTGTTTTGGTGCTATAAGCACATTTGTTTTGGTGCCGTGAGCACAAAGGGAGACATAAGGGGCCTGGATCCTATGAGATTCAGTCAGTGTCTGGGAAGGGAGGCATAAGGGGCCGGAATCCGTAGAGATTCCGTCAGTGTCAGGGCATTTTAGCTATATGTATCTGTTATGTTTTCGGTATCTGTTCTGTTCTGTACGACATTGTGATTCTGATATGATATGCTCCGTACGATTCTGATTTCTGATTCTGACTCTGTTGATTTGTTCTGATATGATCTGTACGATTCCGATTCTGATTTGATATCTGTCCGTATACGTTCTGATTTCCGATTCTGTTCCGATTTCTGATCTGATTTCTGTCTGATGAGTTTGGTTTTGGTTTCTGAGAATTTAGATTGGTGGTTTGTTGCTTTGCTGAGCTGTTGAGCTCACCCTTGCTTTCTGGTGGTTCTCAGGTTCTGGGAAGGGCAAGGAGGTCCAGGATTAGTTTCAGAGTCTGATCCGACTAGGTACTTTTGTACTTGTTGATTTTTGTACAGTCATGGCTTTCCTGTTCTGTCTTTCTTTCTGTTGAAAGCCATGTACTGTTCTGTAGATGATTATTTTGAGGAAATGAAAAGATAGATGTTTTGTTCCGCTGCATTTGATGTTTTTAGTAGCTCTGTTGTTCTGTGTGTTTTCTGTTGGGTTATGTATTTGGGAAGTTCAGTTCAGCAACCTAATCCAAAGCCAGATCCTGGATAAGCAAGTAAGTGTGCGCTCGCCGCGATCCGGCTCGGGCGGGATCCGTCCCCGTCGGGTCGGGTCGTGACAAGCTTTTGTGGTATCAGAGCACTGGTTTTGGAAACAGGTTGGATTGTAAAACAGAGCTCTAGGATGTGATCAGTGAGTCTGTCTGGGAGGTAGTTTTGGGTCGTTTGGCTTTTTATTGTGTTGTTTTTGTGTTGTTTTTGTGATAGTTTTCCGGATTTTCTGGATTTTTCTGTATGGATCAGCCAGACCCAGACATGACAGACGGTCAGAGTGCCGATCAGGCAGCACCAGTGGGGAGTACAGCCCCAGTGGTTGGTGCTGATACGCTTTCACAGTTTGCGTCACTTGTTGCTCAGATGATGAGCGAGACTCAGAGCAGAGCTTCTACTGTTAGATCTGAGGACATCGATCGACACCTGCAGTTGTTTTTGAGGTTGAAGCCTCCGAGGTTTGAGGGCGCTGTTGAGCCCAGAGCAGCCGAGGAGTGGCTGAGGAGATTAGAGAAGACTTTTGACGGGATGCAGTGTCCTGCAGACAGGAAGGTTCCGTTGGCTGTTTTTCTGTTAGATGGAGAGGCTGAGCACTGGTGGGATGGCCAGCAGGCAGCCAGATTTCAGGGCAGATTGAACTCTTTGATTACTTGGGAAGAGTTCACTGAGGTGTTCAGAGACTGGTTTGTTCCCCCTTCTGCACGACAGCAGATGCAGGAGAGTTTTCTGAGGCTGGTTCAGGGGAGCAAGACGGTGATGCAGTACGAGGCTGAGTTTACTGCATTAGCCAGGTACGCTCCGCAGCTGGTTAGCACTTCTGCTGAGAGGTGTTACCGATTTCTGAGAGGCTTACGAGACACTTTGAGGCAGCCTCTGATACCGTTCCGGATTTCTGATTTCTCTGAGCTTGTGGAGCGAGCTCGTCTGATTGAGAACGACATGACGACTACTCAGCAGCGGTGGTCTGCGAGTAGGAAGAGGTTTGGAGGTGATACTTCTGGCAGTGGTTCCTCTGGGAAGAGGAGATTTGTTCCTGGTTCTGGATCTGGAGATTCCAGAAGGAGCGGAGGATCGTCTGGTACTGTTACCAGTACGACTGGTTCTGGATCTGTCAGTTCGGCACCTGTGTGCCAGAGTTGTGGACGGCGACACCATGGCCAGTGCTACAGGATAGCTGGTCTTTGTTTCAGGTGTGGTCAGCCAGGACATAGGATTGCAGAATGTCCACAGATGGGATATGATCAGCGATCTGAGGGTTTAGTCAGACCTGTTGGTTCAGCAGCAGGAAGACCGAGGACTGTTCCTCCACGCTCTGAGGGATTTGCTGGTAGGGGTGGTGGTTCTAGTTCTGCACCACGGAGACCACCTACGATTCAGAGGGAGCAGAGTAGTTCTGTTGCTTCAGCTCCTGTTCCAGTTCAGCCCCGAGTTTACAGTCTGAGTCAGCAGGAGGCTCGAGATGCTCCGGATGTTGTGACAGGTACGGTTTACATTTCTGATCAGCCCTGTCGTGTTTTGTTTGACTCTGGAGCGAGTCATTCTTTTCTGTCCGAGCATTGTTTTGAGCTTTTACATTTGGATTCGATGGTTTTACCGGTTTCTTTGTCTGTGATTTTACCGGCTGGGAATCCATTGATTGCTCGACAGTTTTGTTTGTGTGAGATCGAGATTTCTGGCAAGATGTGGAAATCGAGTTTGATTCGATTGCCGATTTCTTCGTATGATGTGATTTTGGGAATGGATTGGTTGAGTCAGTATGAGGCTCAGATTGACTGTCTGAAGAAGCAAGTGAGTTTGCTTGTGGCTGGAGAGAGAGTTGTATTTCAGGGATTACGAGGTGTTCTCTCCAGTCTGATTTCTGCGTTAGAGGTGAGCAGAATGTGGAAGAAAGGATATCCAGTATTTTTGGCTTCGGTGCGGGATCTGAACCTGGAGGTTGGTTCTGTTTCTGAGATCCCTGTGGTACGGGAGTTTGTGGATGTTTTTCCTGAGGAGTTGGTTGGTTTACCTCCGGATAGAGATGTGGAGTTCTCTATCGATGTTTTTCCGGGTACCGCTCCGATATCGAAAGCTCCGTACAGGATGGCACCGAAAGAACTTTCTGAGTTGAAAGTTCAGCTTCAGGAGTTGGTTGACAGAGGGTTTGTACGTCCTAGTGTTTCTCCTTGGGGAGCACCTGTTCTGTTTGTGAAGAAGAAGGACGGTACACTCCGTATGTGTATTGATTACAGAGATTTGAACAAGGCCACGATCAAGAACAAGTATCCTTTGCCTCGGATAGACGACTTGTTTGATCAGCTTTCCGGATCTTCGGTATTTTCGAAGATTGATTTGAGATCCGGATATTATCAGGTGAAAGTGAAGGAATCTGATGTGGTGAAGACTGCTTTCAGTACTCGGTACGGGCACTACGAGTTCTTGGTTATGCCTTTTGGGGTAACCAATGCGCCTGCTATTTTCATGGATCTGATGAACCGAGTATTCAGGGAGTATTTGGATCAGTTTGTGATCGTCTTCATTGACGATATTCTGGTATATTCTGCTTCTGAGGATGAGCATGCCAGACATTTGAGGATTGTATTGGAGACTCTGAGGAGGCATCAGCTGTATGCCAAGTTCTCCAAGTGCGAATTCTGGCTGAAGAGTATTTCATTTCTGGGGCACGTGATTAGCGGAGAAGGTATTTCTGTGGATCCCCAGAAGATTCAGGCGGTTGCTGATTGGCCAAGGCCGACTACGGTATTTGAGGTACGTAGTTTCTTAGGCATGGCCGGGTATTATAGGAAGTTTGTGAAAGGATTTTCACAGATTTCGACTCCTCTGACGAGACTGACTCAGAAGTCAGTTCCTTTTGTTTGGACACCGGAGTGTGAAGCTAGTTTTCAGAGATTGAAGGATTGTTTGACTTCAGCTCCAGTGTTGGCGCTTCCGTCAGGTACGGAAGGTTTTCAGGTGTTCAGTGATGCTTCACTGAAAGGACTGGGTTGCGTTCTGATGCAGCATGGTCAGGTAATTGCTTATGCTTCGAGACAGTTGAAACCACATGAGAAGAATTACCCGACACATGATTTGGAGTTAGCTGCTGTTGTTTTTGCTTTGAAGATTTGGCGGCATTACCTGTATGGCGTCACATGTGAGATGTTTACTGATCATAAGAGCCTGAAGTACATTTTTACTCAGAAGGATTTGAATCTGAGACAGAGGAGGTGGCTCGAGTTGATCAAGGACTATGACCTGACTATTCAGTATCAGCCTGGGAAGGCGAATGTGGTAGCAGATGCTTTGAGCAGGAAGTCTTCTGGATTCTCAGGTATTCAGCTTACTTGTGATGACTTTCTGATTCGTGATTTGGAGAGATTGCAGTTGGAGGTGATTTCCTCCAATGATTTGGAGTTGGTTCAGATGAGTATTCAGTCTTCTTTAGAAGCAAGGATTCAAGAAGCCCAGAAGTCAGATTCTGATTATTCGAAGTTGCTAGCTCAGATTAGATCTGGTAAGACTCCTGAACTTCGAATTTCTGATTCTGGTGCTATTTTCTGTAAGAACAGGTTGTGGGTACCTGTGTTTGGAGATTTGAGGCGGGAGATTCTGTATGAATCTCATCATTCAGGCTACACTGTTCATCCAGGCAGTGGTAAGATGTATGCTGATATGAAGCTTTTGTTCTGGTGGCCTGGGATGAAGAAGGATGTGGCGGAGTTTGTGTCGAGATGCGAAGCCTGTCAGTTGGTGAAGGCAGAGCATCAGCGACCAGGCGGACTGTTGCAGTCGTTGCCTATCCCTGAGTGGAAATGGGAGGAGGTAACGATGGATTTTGCTATGGGTTTTCCTCGATCACGACAAGGACACGATGCTATTTGGGTAGTTGTGGATCGATTGACGAAGTCAGCCCATTTTCTTCCGATCAGACAGACGGATTCAGTTGAACGCTTGGCACAGATATATGTGAAAGAGATAGTCAGATTGCACGGTGTGCCTCGTGTGATTGTATCTGATCGAGATGGACGTTTTACTTCCAGACTTTGGAAAGGCATTCAGCAAGGCTTGGGTACGAAATTGCATTTCAGTACAGCCTTTCATCCTCAGACCGACGGACAGTCTGAGAGGACTATTCAGGTACTGGAAGATCTGTTGAGGCTTTGTGTTCTGGACTTTAGCGGAAGCTGGGAAGATCATATTCCGCTGATTGAGTTTGCTTATAACAATAGTTTTCAGTCCAGTATCGGTATGGCACCGTACGAGGCTCTGTATGGCAGGAAGTGCCGTACTCCTTTGACTCTGACGGAGGTCGGAGATAGACAGACTTTGGGTGCCACTTTTGCTGATGAAACTGCTCAGAAGATTCATTTGATAAGAGAAAGATTGAAAGCCGCTCAAGATCGTCAGCAGAAGTATTACAATCAGAAGCACAGATTTGTTGAGTTTCAGGTCGGTGACTTTGTGTATGTCAAAGTCAGCCCGATGAAAGGTGTGAGCAGATTTGGTCAGGTGAGCAAGCTTAGTCCAAGGTATGTTGGACCATTTGAGATTTTGGAAAGAATTGGAAAAGCTGCTTATCGCCTATTGCTTTCTGATTCTATGTCTGATGTGCATAATGTGTTTCATGTATCCACTCTGAGGAAGTGGGTATCCGACTCTGGGAAGAAGGTATCAGTTGACGAGGTTGAGATTCAGGAGAATCTGGCGTACAAGGAAGAGCCAGAATTGATTTTAGCGTACGACGTCCGCAAGTTAAGAAATAAAGAGATTCCGATGGTTAAAGTCCAGTGGAAGCACCGGACTGCACGGGAAGCAACTTGGGAAAAGGAGTCTGATATGAGACGGTCGTACCCGTACTTGTTTTGACTGAGTTTGGATTGGATAATGTCGAGGACGACATTTTTCTGAGTTGGGGAGATTGTAATATCACAATCTGCTCCAGGATCGTCCAGGCCGATTTTGGATCGTCCTGGGACGATCAGTTGTAAATCAGTTCCAGAATTTGCCCAGTTTTGCTCCAGGTGATTTCCTGTAGTCATCGTCCGGGCCGATCGAGGACATCGGCCAGGCCGATAACACTGTTCATAAGGATCGGCCTGATCATCGCCCTGGAGTATCGGCCAGGCGATCTGTGGTTTGGTCTGATCGTCCAGGACGATCTGGACGATCGGCCAGGCCGATATGAAGAGGATTTAAGGGATTCAGACGATTTGAAGAGAGAGAAAAATTAAAAAAATAAATATCTGATTCCAGCTCTGAGGAGAGAGAAAAAGGAAATTTGGAAAAGTTGATTTCGGGAAGACGCGGAGCCGTTTTCGAGCGAAGTGACTGTTGAGGATATTGCTGTGCACGAGGTAAGGCACATTCCGTCTTTCTCAATTTTCAGTTCCGTCGAGGTTGGCGGTATTTTTCTGTCCGGATTTAGTTTTCGTTACGGTTTTTCGTCCGTATCTTTTGATTGGTTCAGTTTTTACCGCGTAACTTTTCGTATATCGTTGCCGTGCCGGGTGTGCACGTTTTGATTATATTTTGAAGATTTTCGTCCGGGTATTTTTGATTCGACTGTGTTTTTAGTCGACCTGAATTTTCTGTGAAATTGGAAATTATCTGTTCAGTAGAATAAATGTTCTGGAATGTGATTATCTATGTTCTGTGCGAATTCGGTAAATTTTCTTTGCAGGAATTTTTGTGTAAATTCTATATACTGCCGTTGTGCTGCCCGATTTTTGGGTAATTTCTGAAATGTCCGAATTTCTTCTGAATTGAAATGCTATGTGATTAAGCTATAAAAAGGGAGTTATAAGGGGCCTGAATCCTATGAGATTCAGTTAGTGAAAGGGGAAATCTGAAATGAGCTCAAATCCGAAATCTGATATCTGTTTCGTTCCGGATCCGATGAATTCTGTTTTGGTGCTATAAGCACATTTGTTTTGGTGCCGTGAGCACAAAGGGAGACATAAGGGGCCTGGATCCTATGAGATTCAGTCAGTGTCTGGGAAGGGAGGCATAAGGGGCCGGAATCCGTAGAGATTCCGTCAGTGTCAGGGCATTTTAGCTATATGTATCTGTTATGTTTTCGGTATCTGTTCTGTTCTGTACGACATTGTGATTCTGATATGATATGCTCCGTACGATTCTGATTTCTGATTCTGACTCTGTTGATTTGTTCTGATATGATCTGTACGATTCCGATTCTGATTTGATATCTGTCCGTATACGTTCTGATTTCCGATTCTGTTCCGATTTCTGATCTGATTTCTGTCTGATGAGTTTGGTTTTGGTTTCTGAGAATTTAGATTGGTGGTTTGTTGCTTTGCTGAGCTGTTGAGCTCACCCTTGCTTTCTGGTGGTTCTCAGGTTCTGGGAAGGGCAAGGAGGTCCAGGATTAGTTTCAGAGTCTGATCCGACTAGGTACTTTTGTACTTGTTGATTTTTGTACAGTCATGGCTTTCCTGTTCTGTCTTTCTTTCTGTTGAAAGCCATGTACTGTTCTGTAGATGATTATTTTGAGGAAATGAAAAGATAGATGTTTTGTTCCGCTGCATTTGATGTTTTTAGTAGCTCTGTTGTTCTGTGTGTTTTCTGTTGGGTTATGTATTTGGGAAGTTCAGTTCAGCAACCTAATCCAAAGCCAGATCCTGGATAAGCAAGTAAGTGTGCGCTCGCCGCGATCCGGCTCGGGCGGGATCCGTCCCCGTCGGGTCGGGTCGTGACATGAGTGTCGGGCCTTAAAATGGTGGTCCGGCGAGGTTCCTGCGGTGGTCCGGCGGTGGTCCGACGAGGTTCCTGCAGTGGTCCGGCGGTGGTCCGGCGAGATTCTGCGGTGGTCCGGCGGCTGTCGAGGAGGAATTCCTTCCTTCTCTTCTCTTCTTCTCTCTCTTTCTTGGATCCTCTCTTGTGAAGAATGAGGGCTCTATTTATAGATTTTCTGGAGTGGCATGGACCGTAAATAGGCGTGAGATCAGGGGCGAATAGGGAGTGGTCAAATGGACGGTCGATATTGAATCCTATGGCCGTGCACCGTTCGTTGGCCATTTGGAGGCCTTAATGATGTCGGAATTTAGTGATCTTGGGCTTGTTAGATTCGTCTCGTCGAGCCTTTCGATTCAAGTATAAGCTCGTCAAAATCAGAGACCGTTTGGTAACTCAAATTGCGGTTTGAACCTTCCAACAGATTCGGACTCATTTGGGCTCGGATTGAGTCTATCTTGGTGTCGTTGGGTTCGTATTTCTGAGACGCTCAGTTTGACTGTAAGCTCGTTGAAATCGGAGTTTGGATGCTCCCGGATTTAATTTTTGAAGTCTCCAACTAGCTTTTGCCTCGAGATTCGTGCCTGATCAAGCTAATTTTGTGATGACGTATCAATACATTCATTTTTATAAGAAAATGAATTAAAATTACACCAACATTATCTGTACAAGCATCTCATACAACTTTTTCTTTAAAGAAAGGTTAAAAACTAATCATTATCAAGCCTCCACTTCGTTGACTCTATTAATGTGTCAATAAAGTGTTGACAAAACACACTATTTTGACCCCTTCCATCAGAGATGTCTGATGTCTGCACACATCTGAATTGATACATATTGCCTTTACCAGAATGCAACTGAACCACCGTCATCATCAGCCCTTCACCTGATGTTCGTCGTTAGCCCTTCACCTCATATCAACCATAATCGACTTCTCACTCGGCTATTATTAGCAGCACAGCCTTTAACTATCTCATTCAGTTCTCCACCAGATCTTTGATTTACATCAGATTTCAACCTGATCATCGATCGTCACTAGACTTTCGCTTAAGCAACATCAAAATTCTTCCAATCTACTAACATCAATACTTATCCTCCCATGTATTATTACCGTTAGATCATCTCAAATCACCCTTGCATATAAGAGGCTATTGACCTTCTTCTATCAGATTTGTCTATCGAGAGAGTAAATTCTCATCATGAATTCTTCTACACGAAAGAGAGACAATGAAGTTTGATAGGGGATGTCACATATCTCAGATAGTGAAATGTCTCTAATATAAGAAGAAAATCAGATGAGAGGAAGAAAGAAGGAGAAAGCTTCTTCTACACAAAAGAGGAGCACTAAAGTTTGATAGGAGATGCCACCTATCTCAAAAAGTGGAATGACTTTAATGTAAGAAAATAATTAGAGGAGAAGAAGAAGGAATGATGAGAAAGCTTATACACAAAAGAGGGGTACTAAAGCTTGATAAGGGATGCTGCCTATCTCAGACATTAGAATGCCTCTAATGTAAGAATAAAGTAGAGAAATGTTGAAAATTATAACTTCTACATAAGAGACGGGCACTTGTACTTGATTGGGGATGTCACATATTCAAGACAATGAAATGCATCAACTATGAGATAATTAGAGGAAGAAGGGAGAAGAAGAAGGGAGAAAAAGAAGAGAAGAAGGGAGAAAAAGAAGAGGAGCAATATATTCCATATCCCTAGGGGCCTATTTATAGGTGAAAGAGGAATAGAAATATTCAAAAAAGATTATAAGAATATTCTAGGAATAAGAATATCTTAAGAATATTAAAAAAAATTATTTTTTTAAAAAAGAGAAAAGATAAATAAAATGTTTCTCTAAAAAAAGAATGAGAGAAAAAAACACCGGCCGGGCTAAAAAAAAAAAGAAAAATATCTATTTAAAAAAAGGTGGCTAGGCCCACACACAAAAAAATCTCTTACAACAAAACCGTGCACGAAAGACGTGTCTTTTTATTGGAGCATGATTAATATATGTTTTAATTCATATATCATTGTCATAGATATTTCAACTCTATATATGAATTCAATTAACTTTATATTAACTAATATATAGATGTTAATATTTATTAATATAATAAATATATCTCTTATTAATATATGTTTATTTTAAATTAAAATAAATAAATAAATACAAACATGATATTTGAAATAATATGACATGCATTTTCCAACTTTTGGAGTTTCGACGTCTGAAAAATAGGGGGGTAATTGATATATCATTAAAAATTATTTTGATTGAGTACGAATCTCAAGGCAAAATTAATTAAGTTGGAATATTTTGAAATTAAATTCAGAATCATATGAACCTTGATTTCAACAAACTTATAGTCAAACTGAATGTCTTGAAAAAATGGACCGAACGACACCAAATTCGACAAAGTCTGAGCTCAAATGGGTCCAAATCAAAGACTCAAAATATATTTGAAAGGGTCAAACCATAATCTAAATTAACAAACGATTTCCAAACGTGACATGCTTATAGTCGAATCGATCGTGTCGACGAGACAAATCCAACGAGCTAAGATCACCAAATTTTGATATCACTAAGATACTCAAATACTTGAGAAAATATCTATGATCAAAAGTGAGCAATATTGGTCGTCCATTCAAATCACTCCAAGTTGTCCTTAATCTCCCTCCTATTTACTGATCATGTCAAACAAAGTTCAAATAAAATACAACAAAATTTTGATAAAAATATAACAATAACATATATTTAAGATTAGTTTATTCATTTTAAATAATATTCTATTTAATTAAGATTAATAATTTTTAGAATTATCGAAATTTGTATGAAAGCAATAGAGAAATAGTTGTAAGACCTCAAATCTCCAAAATAGACTATTTAAATCATATATAATCTAATCAACAAATGGATTATCTATTAATTAATAAATTATTAAGTTAATTAACTCATAATTTCTATTTAGATAAATTAAATAAAAGTAGTATAAGGTATAACTAATTAAATTTTTTATCGAATTGAAATAATATTATAATTAACATAAATATCTTTATTAATTATTAATGAGTTATTTAATTAAATATAATAATTTTCATTAAAATAAGTTATAAATAATATTAATTATTAAAATTAGTTTACTCATTTTAAATAATTCATCTCATTTTGCTTGGCCCTACTGTTTGCTTTCCCTGTATTTCTTCCTTCGGCTCCTTCGTCGCTTGTTCGACTTCGCTCCTCGAAGACGTTACCTTTCTGTTTGATCGGAAGTTATGAAATTTTGATCGGAAGAAACGACGGGAGCTCGCTCGCTGTGAAGGTAACTGTCTCCCTTTCGCGCGCTTCTTCGGAAATTCGGGATTTACCACGAAAAAGGGGTAATTTTCTGTCTACGGCCGCTTTCATTTACCGTGAGATTTGATTTTGCATTTTAAGCCGTTTGGCTGGATTTCGCTCAAATCCACTTCAAATCCGGTATAAATCCTGCTACCAAACAGCCCCTAAGGGTTTATGAAATCGGGAGGGGAAGGAATCCTACTAGGGTTTTAGCGTGAAGTTTGGAGTTGTGATGGTTGCATGAAGGCTTGATCTTGAAATTGAAGAAAAGATTCTTATTCTAGTTATTCAACTGGAAATACATATTGCTCAACTTTGGGCGGCAATTCATCTCGGTTGCTGATTCACTAGAGAAAGGCTTCATTTCCAGAATTTCCTCTTCCGCTTCTGTCAAAGGTATACTTTTTAGTCTTTCTGGGTGTTCATATTATTGTTTTTGTTGTATTTTTTGGTAAGTTTACACGACTATTCTTTGAAATGTTTGTGCCAAAGACTTCCAAGAATTTTGGAGTTGACCTGGGAAATTGCTATCGGATATCTTTTTGTTTTTTCTTTCGTTTCTGGATATTGATAAGTGCAGGGTAGATTTAGAGCAACAGTTACTTTCCTCTATTGTGATCTGGAGGTCACAATTTCGAATCATGAAAATAGCCTCTCACGACCCTACCCTACTGGATTTTGAAAATCAGTGTCCTTTTAATACCCGCTAAGTTCAGCCCTTATGCTTTACTAAGCTATTGATGACCGCATGACTTGCTTTATAATGAAGTTTTGCTGCCTGATGGTAGGCAATGGCTAGATCAGTTGATCCACCAAATGGCACTGGAAATCCTGGAAAGCATTACTATGTGATGTTGCAAAGCCTCTTTGAGATTGACACAAAGTATGTGCCGATCAAGCCAATTGGTAGGGGAGCATATGGGATTGTTTGTTCCTCTGTGAACAAGGAGACAAATGAGAAGGTTGCAATCAAGAAAATTAATAATGTATTTGAAAATCGTGTCGATGCGCTTCGAACATTGAGGGAAGTGAAACTTCTCCATCACCTAAAGCATGAGAATGTCATTGCTTTGAAGGATATAATGATGCCGCCTCATAAAACTTTTAGGGATGTTTATTTGGTCTATGAACTCATGGATACTGACTTGCATCAGATTATCAAATCTCCTCAGGCACTCTCCAATGAACATTACCAATATTTTCTCTTTCAGGTATATTTATTTTCTAATGCTTTGCTAATAATTTCTTGCATATTGGGACATTTAATTTTACTATGATTTGATGCTTCTATTGTTTAAATTGTTTGTGAAGTGCTCTTGTAGCTTTGTTTAACCTAAAAAGTGTCTTCATGGAGGCTTTATTTAATTTAATGACACTCGGGCTTGTATTTTTTGGTTTCGACAAGGGATGCCTCTTTCTCCAACAAATGTTGCTCAGCCTTCTTTGACTCAAGGGAAACAATCTTGGCATCCGTCTTGTCCAGGCAAGCTCCATCTTCGTCCCTTTTCTTATTCAGAGTGAATCGCCTCTTGGCAGCCTTCTTCGTGGCTTTCTATGCAAGGTGAAAAATGCTCAATGGTGCATTTGCGACTCACCTCATTTGCCTTCATTCAGCTAGCAAGCATCAAGCTAGTGTGCAGGGGTTCGAGGATCTAGTTGTGGAGTTCATAGGAGAGCTTTGTCACGGCTTTGCAGTGAAGTTTCTTCTAGACTTTCATTGGCTGAAATATCTTGGATATGCGCATGTCAAACCGACTCTTATCAACCGCTAGCTCAAACTCATTCGGGGTCCTTGTGGTAGCATCACCATTTTCATGATGGTGTAGGATGCACACCAACTCAAGACAAATTCATGAGCAAACAAGCTAGCTGCAATTCATAATCTTGTGCAAATGTCCTTAGGAAATCTCTTGTAAGTGGCGTCAGTCACATTACTTAATTATGCCTTGGAACGTGATCTCTTCACCTCTATTCGAAATTCTTCTCGATGAATCCCTCGACCATGCTCTTCAAAACCCTCCAGCCTAGCTAATAACCATAATCAGAAATGTCGGATGCAAAGGCATTTCTTTCAGCAAATTTTAAACACCACATTGAGAGTAAGGTAGAAACCATTGCTCCCATGATATTTCAATATTAACGGGCAAGTTTCAATATACCTTTATATCAACATACTCATTATTATCTCCAACTTGAATCAATGAAATCAAAGCATAATTCTTGTGGCGGCGCATACTCAGTGCTATTGGGATCCCAATCCCCATAATTATTGCCCCATCAGCCTCATTGGCCCCCATAATCTATTGTCCAACAATCATGATAGTCTGCTAAACACAAAAATGTACACTACATGATACCATGTTTTGATATCACGATCTCGTAACCACCTTTCTGCTACACTATGGTGCCACCTGGCGGGCGGGAGAGGGGGTTGGTTGGTTGGCTAGGAAACTAGTTAGCTAATTAGTTAGTGTAATGGTAAGCTCACCCACATCATTTATTAGTGTTCAACAAAAAGAGATATGTATAATTTCTCCTAATTTTCATAGTGAATTCTTGGTGTGGCATCGCTCTGTGGTTTTTTCCAAGTTCCATTCATGTTAAATCCTGATGTCTATTTCTTGTGATTTTTTTTTCTTCTTTGTTTTGTTCCGTGGTTTTACTTTCCAACAACAAAATATTTTCTTTCCATAACTTCTGATCAGGGTTGGGGTTGTTGGTTAATTGTTTTGGGTTACTTCTTGCTTCTTTTTTATTCCTTTCCTAAGGCATATTATATGTCTAGCCAATTTAGGAAATTAAACTTGTTTAAGTAATGATATGTTATTTCCATATTCTTAGCATACTTGTTAACTTTATTTAATTTGTAAAACCTTCTCTTTTGGAAAGTAAAGTGCTACATGAGAATGGTATTTAAGTTATTTTATTTTGATTGATTAGTGAAATTGTTAAACCCTTCTAGGCTTCACATTTGGGAGTGATTTGGAAGTTACTGGAATTATGCTATAATGAAAATGTTTCTAATGCATATAAGGAATGTTGAGATGTGCAATTCCACTAGCAATACTCTTTCTCATTTTTTGTTGTCGTTATACATGAGTCATTACCCTAATTATTAGCCTTCTCCAAACTATTTGAGGTTAATTATATGTTTGACATGTTAAATCTTTTTTGTGCATTACTTCTAGTTTATCATAATGCACATAATCATTTTAAATGATTTTATCCACCCATCTTATTAGCACATCATTTGACATCCTTTTATGCATGCTAAACTTTGTACAAGCCAAATCCACCTAAGTGTAATATTTGTTATCTTATTAACGGACAAGCTAACTTTTCTACTTCTGCTCAAGTTGATATTACAATTCTATATTTTTGTTATGCTTAGCTATTAATGATTTATTAATCACCCAAAAATCACATTCATGTAATTTAGTTAGTTATAATTGCAATTTTATAAAAAATTATCCCAAGTCTCAATGATATTCTCTTATCTTATAACCCATCTCTATTTTAGTCACCTAACATCAACTCTATTTGTCACATGTTATTTATATCCTATGATATTGTATGATAGATCTATAATACTTATTAACACCTTGTGTTCACTTCATTTTCTAATAATATTGGATCTGATAGTCTTATGAATTTCGCACCTACTAAAATTTTATATTATATGCTTAGCTTTTGTTCTACTAATCCTTAGTCAATTTTCTTCTAAATATTTCCTCCATTCTTTGAACTTTTCTTTTATATTGCAAAATTACATTAGTTGGACTTTTGTCATCTTAAATAGCATAACTATAGAACCTCTTTTTAAATATTATTTATAAATATTTTCATAACTAATACAAAAATAAGAAGTGCTAATATTGATCCTTGTGATTGAGAAATTTTCTATCACCCAACCATAACTTCTAATGCCAGTGATTGCCTTATTATATATATTTTTGATAATTTCAACAAATATTTTGCACACATCTTTTTTTTTTATTGTACACTAAATCAATTGTTATGACGTTGATCGCATGCATCATTAACATCAATTAAATCATATTGCAAATCCATTGTTTGCTTTCAATAGTTTTTCATCAATTTTCTTTTAACAAAACTTACCTCCATGGTTTACCTCACCCGTATAAATCCAAATGTGTTTTTTCCAATACTAATGTGATTTTTGCAAGGCTTTTTTTGTTACCTTCATTTTGAGATATAGGTTTGATTTCCAAATAGTTGTTAGGGGGTGTGAATCAAAGGGGGATTGAAGTTAGGCTAGATTTATTAATAGTCAAATCCAAATTCTATAAAAAAAAAGTGATAAGAGCTAGCCACTTGATATTTTCATATAAGTATTGAAAATACTTGATTTGAGATGTAATCCAATTTTTATGTCCCTTAAAAATCTCCTATTCAAATAGGAGCATTCCAAATCAAATGTTATTAACCCTAAATATAGCTTTATCGTGTAGTATATACCATGAGTCTACTCAATCGCATGAAAGCATCATGCAAGTCATCACTCATAAGCTTCAATCAACCATGATAGAAGCCACCAAAAACTCATTGAAGCCAGGGGTGTCAATGCTTGACCCAACCCGAAGACCCGACCCAAAAAATTCTGGCTTTGGGTCAACCCATTTATCATACGGATCGGGTTTGAGTTCGAGATTCTGACCTTTTTTTTTAAATTAAGTCAGTTTCCGGTTGACCCGGAAACCCGAAGGTGACCCGGATCCCGCTCTCGCAACCCAGATCCTGCATTCACTATCCGAATCTCTCTTTCTCTCGTGCTTGCAAACCCTTACAGTGCTCGCGTCCGCACAAGCACCCTCGCCTAGCGCTCCATCGCGCATTCACGCCCACTCCGCGTCTACTCCTGCGACCTGGACCTATGCCCGCATGCACCGCTCCTGTTCTCGTGATTGCACCCAACACCCTAGCCCGCGCTCTGCGCAGGCCACTCTTTCTCTCACGTGCACGCGTCCTCTCCCCTTCGCGCTTGCATCCGCGAGGACTAGGGGTATAAGTGAGTCAAGCCGACTCGTGAGCCGGATCATGCTCAGCTCGATGAGTTAACGAGCCAAGCTTGAGCTAGTCCCGACTCGACTCGTAAGCTCGTGAGCTGGCTAGTTCAAAAAATATAATATAAAATATATTTAAAATGTATTAGAACGCAAGATTTTAAATACATAGCTGGTAAAAATATTTATAAATTATATCACAATTTTTTTTATTAATTAAATTTTTATTAGTTTTCCTATAATTTCTCATTCTTTTTACTATTTTATTATAATAATTGTTTAAATCATATTCATTTTTCCTATTTCATAATAAATAAGTCGGCTCGTGAGCGGGCTCGAACTCGTAGAATAAAGCTCAAGCTCGAACTCGATTCATTAATCAAGCTCAGGCTCAAGCCAGGGGTGACTCGACTTGACTCATTTACATCCCTAGCTAGGACCACGCCTGAACTGTTTGTGGTATTGTAGGTTAGCAGGTCGGGTCAACGCGGTAACCTAGTAGGTTAGGTATGGGTAAAAATTTTTGCCCCGTTTAAGAAATCCGGTCGGGTTTGGGTCACAGCTGAATCGGACCCGAGTCAACTTCGGGTTTGACCCGAACCCGACCCAAATACCATTTTGACATCCCTAATTGGAGCCATAATTCTTATACCACTCAATCCCAACTAAATTTATCTACAATACCACTTGCTTGAGAGTGTGAATCAAATTGGAACCTAAGTTGAGCTAGATATACTAACGGTTAAACTCATTCAAACAAGAAGCTTATGCCTATGGGTGAGAAACAACCACTTGGCATTTGTATATCAATATATTTTTCAACTATTCAATGTGAGATTAAACCTAAACCTACATGCATTAACAATAGTTACAACAACCTTTAACATCACATTTGTTCCTAAATTTTGGTGTTAAAATCTATCTTCTTCAAGCTTTTGGTATTCTTTTAGTACTTTAAATTCATTATTTCATTGAAAGTATTTGTTGACCAAACTACCCCCAATATCTCCTCTAACTCTTTGAACCTCAAGAAATATACCATATGAATTTTAAAATTAATTTATAATATACTTCATGATTTTGTTCATTATGATTTTTTTAAAGATTTAATTTTCAATAATGTTATTTAATAATTTTTCAGGATAGGATTTTCTTTGTTTTTTTTCCTTGATTTATTTATTTTAATTAAGATATTGTTATCTACCCTTTATCCGACTTGATCAAAGCATTCAAATCTCCTGCTGCTACTTTTAAGTCGCTCACATTTTATATAAATTATTCAAAATTATATTTTTTATTTACTTATTGTCCTCTTTGCATGTATTCTAGCGTTGTAGCAATCATCAGCCTCAATTGTATTTTTTTCCACTCTTTAAAAACACATTGTTTCTTACTATTTATATCTACTTCAGCATTTGGCTAGTTAATTATTTATGAAATATTTCTGGATTCTCCAAAAAATTTTATGTTAATCTTCTATGTCAAACCTCTTCAATGAGCAAATCAATTTTTTTCTTACTTGGGATCAATTGAAAGAATGAGCAAAACTTGCTTCCTAAGCCTTTAAGCCTTTGCTAGTGCAATTTTTATTTTGAATTCATGTTCATTTGCTTAGAAGATGTATAATCAAAACGTTCCCATGGAGGCATGGATTACTCTCAATTAATAAAATTTATTTGCAGCATGCCCGTCATTATTGTTAGGATATGAGTAGATGTTGCAGTTTGTCCTACGTTGTATGGTGGCATCGTATTTATAATGTTGTATGATTCTATCATAGGATTATAGGCTGCAGCGCTGTAATATTACCTCCCATTGCGCCTAAAAGGCTTTATTAGAACTTCGAAGTCTTGAAGTGAAGTACATGAGTCTGTGGCAGTTGATAATGTTAGTCTCTCTAATAGTGGCCAAAATTTTGCTTTGTTATCATCTTACACAACTTTATCCGAGATTCTATTGCTACCATTTTAAAAATGTTTTAAAATAATGGGATTTGTCCCCTAATGAAGCAATGTGTGTATTTCAAAGCATGTAGCCCCTTGAATGTTTAGAAATTATTGTAAAAATTATAATATGATGGTAATGAAATTGAACCTATTAATTTATTGGATAAAGTTCAAGATCTAATGTCATAAAAAACTACCATAATGTCTATTTTTCTTTTGAAAAATATGCTAGTAAATAGGACAGTTCATGACTGAGTATGTTGTCGGTCTTGTTTTTTGGTTGCTAAAGTGGGCGTCCTTTTTAGCATTTGACAATTATCGATTTCTTTTGAACCTTGGCTAGTCGAAATTAAAGTGCATTGAGAATAGCATTTACTATGACGATTTTATAACTAGAACTTATTTTCTCCAATGCTTTGGTTTTAGTATGATTTTAGCTGAACTATAATAAACTGAAAAAGTAATTTATCATGTCTAGGGGTGTAAACGAGTCGAGTCGAATCGAGTTTTAGCACTAACGAGCTCAGCTTGTTAGTCAGAAAGCGAGCTCGAGCTCGAGCTCGAGCTTGAGTTGATCTCAAAAAGCGAGCTCAAACTCGAGCTCGTCCCATTAAAATCGAGTTCGAGCCGGCTCACGAGCCGCTCGATTCAATTTTGTATTTTCCCGTTTTTTTCATTTCTCCCGCATGTGTGGACATTTTTCCCGCCTGTATTATCAGGCTTGAGCAGCTGTCATTCGGACAAGACATAGCTATTAATGGCAGCCGTTTAACATACATTATAATATACTATATATATTATTTTAATTAAAGCAAAGCTCATTATCCCAAAAAAATCAATGCTGCCGTCCCAAGCTATTAATGGCAGCCGTTTAACGGACATTATAATATATTATATATATTATTTTAATTATTAATTAACATTTATTTTAAAAATATTTTAATATATTATAAAACATATTATATATACTTTTTAATTAATAAATAATTAACGAGCCGGCTCGCGGGCTCGGCTCAAGCTCGAACTCGACTCGTGAGCTCGATAAGCTCGGCTCGCGAGCTCATAAACGAGTCGAGCTCGAGCCAGCTCACGAGCCAGCTCGGCTCACTTACACCCCTAACCATGTCTACAGCTACCTTATATAGGAATTGCTGGTAAAAAGTAGGCATTGAGTGAACTACATATTCTAATAAAGTAGGCGAGAGAAAATAGAGACATAATAATGGAACCATGCGATACTGACTGAGTTTGTCATCATCCACTGAGTTGATTTGGTATCACCATAGGGTCTTTGTCACTCTGCACGATTTTCTTTGGAAATGTTGAACCTATGTTGGACCATCTTGCATGAAAATATGAGGATTTTTGCCCTTCAAAAGAAAATTTTCAGTTGGTTGCACCAACCTGAAGTTGTCACGGTTGAGTATTTTGAAGATTCCATATTTGAAATTGAATCCTATTATCCTATAGTTCTATGTCTATTAGTTGTTTTTTGTTGCTCAGTCCTTGTTTTTTTTTTTTCAGAAAAAAGAAAATATGTTAAGTTTTACTTTTAGCTTTCTATTTTTCTAGGTAAAAAACTTTTCTTTTGACTCATTCTACTGAGTTGACACCCAGATTGATTGAATATTTTTCATCATTGTTCTTAGTTGCTTCGTGGACTGAAATACCTTCATTCAGCAAATATACTGCATAGAGACCTGAAGCCTGGAAACCTATTGATCAATGCAAATTGTGACCTTAAGATTTGTGACTTTGGTCTGGCTCGAACAAGCAATGGGCAAGGACAGTTCATGACTGAGTATGTTGTCACTCGTTGGTATCGAGCCCCTGAGCTTCTTCTTTGCTGTGATAATTATGGAACATCAATAGATGTATGGTCCGTGGGCTGCATCTTTGCTGAGTTACTTGGACGCAAACCTGTTTTCCCTGGATCAGAATGCCTGAACCAGCTCAAGCTCATTGTCAATGTGTTGGGCACCATGAATGATTCTGATCTTTCTTTTATTGATAATTCTAAGGCTCGGAAGTATATCAAGTCACTTCCATACTCACCGGGCATATCTTTCAGTTCTCTTTATCCCCATGCAGATCCCTTAGCCATTGATCTACTTCAGAAGATGCTTGTTTTTGATCCCTCTAAGAGGATCAGTGTTATTGAGGCACTTCAGCATCCTTACATGTCACCTCTTTATGATCCAAGTACCAATCCTCCAGCTGATGTCCCCGTCGACATTGAGGTTGATGAAGACTTGGGAGAAAATATGATTAGGGAAATGATGTGGAATGAGATGCATTTTTACCATGCAGATGATTCTTCCTTAAATGTGCGAGATATTATGGAGTGAGATGTTTTAGTTCTTTCATTTGGAAAGAAAGATGTTTAACTTCCATTCAGAAGTTTCTTGAGTCATTGTGTGAAACAATAAGGTGGAAGGTTTTTATGTGGTGTGTATTGTCCAGTTGCGTTACTACTTGCTAGTATCGGTTGCGGTTGCGCTCGACTGTTTATTTCATGTAAATATGCGTTGTATTTTTGTCATTAAGAAAGCCACTTTTTTTTGAAAATTTTATTCTGGTGTGTTGCGCGTGGATTTAAGTTGTTTTTTGAAGCCATCCTTATGAAATTTTTGTTTAGTTATATTTTTTGTATGATCTTGCAATGGCTAGAATCAAATTCTCTACCTACTGTCAACTTTCAATATTTCAAAGTGTAATGAAATGAACCATTCGTAGTTTCTTCTTAGTATTTGAAATATTGCTCGAACCAACTTTATGGTTATGGAACATGAATTTTATGAATTTTGATAGAAAATAAATGCAGTTAAATACACAGGTAGAAGGATTTCTGGTACTATTTGCTACAGCATGTACCTTTCAGTTGAATTTAGTTATATCCTAAAGTTTCTGCAAGAGATATTGTTCTCGGCTTCAGGGGGTGAAAACACAAGAGGTATTCAATCAAGAGCCCTGAATATAGAACTTATATGTTGATTTTGATGAGCACAAATGCTGTGGAGTCAAAAGCGTGATAGTGAGAGAAGAAGAGCCACATCTTTGGTAGAAATATTGACAACGTATGTAATTTGTCATTAGGAACCAAGCACAACTTTCACAGCATGGGTCTCAATATATAAGTTTTCCTATGTTTGAAGACTGGCAAATATATTGTTCTTCATGGACCTTTACCTAAGAGCTCATAAACATCATAAATCAAATGAAGGAAGATCACAGCTGAAATTCTGGCTTTAGTGCCACTTGTTAGGGATTATGTATCAAGGAGTTCAATATTGATCAATAGATAGTCATGCCCAATTTTGATTCCTCTTGATCCATACATCTAGTAAGTGATAACATAACTAATGATTTGTTGGAATCGAGTATTCATTTGATTTGTGGCTTTTATTAGACTAAAATTGCAGGTAATCCTAATTATTGTGAGTTCTTTCATGTTAGCCTATTCTTTGGCACTCATCTTTATAGCCGTCTCATGCTTATTCTATACGAATAAAGCCTTTGATGGTCCATTGGTCCTGCTAATATCTTTATGATTCCATCCTTTGTTACATGTTGCTACAATAGCTATTTAGTCATGAGATATGTGAATTGTCATGTGCCCCTTAGAAAGCTTTCAAAAGTGTTAGCAAATGATAGATATTTCTGTCTTAGTGCAAGCTATGATAACTTTTTAAGATATGAACTAGAGATTTTTTTTTTTTTTTTTAATGATAGGAAGATTTCTTTTTTCCTTTTTAGTTAAAACTGCATTTTGTTGTTCACAATCAACCCTTTTTAGCTATCATCATCTCTTGATCTTGCAGTTTACTTTTCAAGATTTTGAAGTTTACGTTATGTTCTTATATCAACTGAATGAACCCGAGTATCATTTAGAAATACATAAATAGTGCTTTTATGTACATTCTAGCAAGATAAAATTATTCACTCATCTCTAGTTTATAGAAAACATGCAATCCATCATGTTATCCTTCATATTTCACCATCGTCAATATCTTATCCAACCTATAATCTGTTTTTATAATCCTCACTTTTTAATTTATTATAGTTGAATGTTGTAAGAGATGTTAATCCTATTGTTCTCTGTGTATCAATATTACCTTTGGTCTAATCCCTTCTACTTGACCAATCCAATTCTTCGAGATTATATTTATCTACTATTCTAATTGCTGCATCTTCTATGTTTTTTGCATGTGGTCAAATCACCTAATTTTAATTTGTTGTCTTCAATTGAAATATTCCTACTATTCATGTAATAAAATTGTATCGCAATACAAAGATCTATATTAACTATCACCGACTTCCTTAAACTCATGGGTGAACATTCTAAGCTTCAGACTTAGGAGTTAGGACTAGGCCCTACACTATTCTATTCATCAAGGATTATTTTTGTTGAACTTCACAATTTTAGCTTAAGTTTTTTCTATTATAATGAGTGCTTGTTCCTTTGAAACTAGCGATTAGCAACTTGCAGTTGTATTAACACATACATCTAAAAATTTCCTTTATAGTTTACATGCTTAATTTACCTTTTTAATGTCACCTTGATGTTACTGTTATTATATATGAACATGAAATATTCAGTCATGATTTTTTTATTTTTCTTCATATGTTTATAATGGCAGGACTTGTAAATCTTGTTCTTGTAAGCCTTCAGTTGCTGAGATGAACTGTCACTTATCAGGATCCATAAAGTACATCAAATTGGTGGTTCAAACAGTGTCATTATCATTCTGTCATTGAAACTATTCAGATAAGTCCTTCATAACTTGTGAAATTTTGTTGTTAGCTTTTATTATTATTATTATTTGGTGCTTTTTTACCCTTTTGAAAATAAAAGAAATATTTACTTAAAATAGCCACAATAGATTACCACACTTTCTTGCTGCACTATCTTCAGAAAGAAAGAAACTTTATTTCTTTCATTTCATGGTGGAGCAAAGGTGTGTTGTCATGAAGATGCACATGCAAGGCACTGTAGAATTTGATGGACCACAGTAAGTTGAGGCTAAAGGATGATGACGATTTCAAAACCTTATTGATTGATAATATTTGATTGATAAAACTAGAATAAATCTTTACAAAACTTTTTTTAACTCTCACATGTGAAAGAAATGAAATTTTCATAGAAGGATATATTAGGCAATTCAGATCTAGAGAGGAAAAAAATAATGTACATCATGTCAAGAGAAGGTGATGCAATGTTGGCACTTTGTGGATCGATTACTTGTAAGCAGTAAGTGATTAGAGATCTTTATTAGCCTTATCCTAATTATTGAAGCCGAAATTATGAATCCTCATTTTTTTTATTCATATGAAGTGTTGTTTAATATTTTAAACTGAATAATTATTATGTAATTTTAGATCTACTTTTTTTCTTCTTAATTCAAATAATTTCTTTTTTTTTTTTATAGATTTCTCACAATCCGTTTAGAGTTTGTTAGTTTGCATTTTGAAGGAAGACATGATATGTAGCTCACTTTGATGTGTTAGTTGGGAGCTTTGACTATCAAACAAGAGTTCTTGCATTTGAAGTTTGTGTATATGATGTGTGTGCGCGCTTCTGATAGAAAATGCTTGTAGAAATAGAAGAAAATCTTGACTGAAATTAAATTTCAGCAAATTCCAAATAGTAACTGAGAAATGATGTGGAAAACTAGGAAAAAACTTTTTAATTGATGATATATGAAAGAAAACGAACAAGATACAATGTATTTTCGATTGGAGTGGAAGATTTCTCTCTCCTAAATTCCTACCCACTGGCTATAGCCTAATAAACCTAGAAACAAACTAAATTCAAGAATCAAGATATTTGATTTCTTTCCCTCCTACCAGCCGCCCCCCTTAATTAGATATTAAAGCCTGAGCCCCACCCCCCCCCCCCCCCCCCCCCCCCCCCCCCCCTCGTGTGGTAAAGCTGGTCCAGGAAGGATCGATTGGACTGGTCCAGGAGAGACCGGTCTAACCGTTTCTTAATTGGCTCAAAAGTTTAAGTGGAAACCCATGATCCTCTATATAATTGGAGATACAAGAATCTTTCACAATTAAGGGGAGATTATTTATAGTTGAGAATAAGTATTGAATTCCCCTTGTAGAAACTATAGAAATTAGGTGTCCACAAGCGAATAATTAAAGCTAAAAAACATGATTATATGTTAATATAGTCAAGCAATAATAGTCGAATGATGGAAGTTTGAGGAGACGATTGTTTATGGTGGTCGTAAATGGTGATCCCTGAAATTGCAATTGCGTTATTTAGCTCTCTCAGCTTTTATACTCCTCCATGTAGATAGTAAGAATCTATTTATATATATTTTGAGAGAAGCATTTTGATCAATTTTGCTATAATTCAAAATATTATGTCTTACAGTCCACATAGATCTCAATGATTGTAGATCAGTTATCAAATTGTTGAAAATGGATTTGTGGGTAGATCCTGAATTTTATTCAATCTTAATTTTTAAAATTAATCTCTGATCCATATTCTTATTCCTTTTTATAATAGATCCAATGATGTTATCAGTATGTATTAATCATTTAAATAATTTAGATCTGATTAATCCCAATCAGCAAAAAGATTAGTTAATCATAGTCATAATTCCTGTTTAGGGACCAATTATGTGAACACTTAAGTGGACTTGAACCTCTTTTCAGGAACTCAAATATTTTTTGGACCACACAAAAAAGTATAAAGTTAAAGTGAATATATTGTACCTTTTGTCTTCTTTGCAGTTAATTATATTGAAACTATGCAATCAACTTAGCAAAAACACTCTAATTTTCACTTATGACCACTTCATCGGTGCATTGTATTGAAAAGAAATTTAGGCATTAGAACAAAGTTTGCAATTGATATACTTCACAACATTAAAAAAGAAGTGAGGAAATCTCCATTGCTTTCTTCTCTTTAGAGCAAAACAACAAAATCTTCAACTTGTTTACTTCTATCTCTTTTTTTTTTTCCTTAATTTGATATAGTTTTAATTTTCCAAAAAAATAAGAAAATTTTATGAATATGTGATTAGCTTTTATTTCTTATTTTCATTCCTTGGAAGACAAATAGAATATTAAGCTTTGAATATTCAACTTTCATAATTAAGAACATAGAAATAGATTTTTTTAAACACCTAGAATATTTAATTTTGGTAGTATCTTCATAATTAGTTTAAATTAATAATAAAATAAGCTATTTGCAGGTAGAAAATATATTTAAAAAATAATAATAATACTTGTTAAATTGCTTCATTTTCTTGAATTCAAGTGTTTTAAATTTTAAAATGTTATATAATACTGTTACATAAATAAATAAAAAAGAAACCATTATGTTGAATAATATATATATAATTCATCCTTAATGAGGAGCTAACCATTTAGTTTTGGTGGATAAGAATTAAGAATTGCTGTAAGCAAAGAGAGTAATTTCAAGTTAAACATCATTAGCTAAGAGGTTTAGGAGTAATGACATCTGAAATGACATACAAATGTGATAAAAATGAACACGGAGGGAATATTTAATGGGACCCATTTAGTACACAATCTCATGTGATGTGGAGCTTTAAAGTAACACCGTGTTTTGTCTTTTAGCATAAATCAAGGTTTTTTTTTTTTTATTTCTTCCAACTTTGCAACTTTGTTATGTTTCACCACAAAAAGTGGTTTAAATTTTATTTTAAAAGTAAATTTCTTTTTTTATTAAATGAAATTAGGTGAATTCTTAATTTTAGAATTAGAATTCCCTCTCATAAAGATAAAAATTAGGCTTTTTTTTCTTTTTAAGGTTTGAACCACATGCAATTATATATATATATATATATATATATATATATATATATATATATATATATATATATATATATATATATATATATATATATATATATATATATATATATATATATGAAGAAAATAAAAGATCATTGGGAGGATGGGATCCCATTTTGAATTTTATATAAGTTATATTTAAATATCCATATTAAAATATGTTACTAGTTGTTATATGAAATATTTTAATTATCTATACAATTACATTTTAAATGTTATCAGTTTCACATATAAGATAAACAAGAATAATATTAATGCATAATTTAGGAACAATTTGATGATCAAATTTAATCAATTTTTATGAATGCTTGATATTCAATAAAAAATAGAATGCTTCTAAATTTGTGCATATATTATTTGTATATTTGAATCTTATGGAGGCTCATTCTTTACATCCAGCCCTTTATTCTAGCATGCCATTGGGAGCATAGTTGGAGTGGTGGAATTTAATGGTGTAAGGAAAGTGCATATGAAAGGTTCTTTTACCTTTATTATTATTTATTTGTTTGCACTTTTCTATATGTAACAGTGATTAGGTGGAACCCATTGAAAGCATACAAGAGAGTTTGAGTGAGGGGTAGGGTTTGATGTTGAAGTTTCTATTGCAAGTTGATAAATATATGATGATGATTTGATTCTAATATTGAAAAAAAGAGAAATCTCTCTCTCTCTCTCTCTCTCAACCAAGTGAAGAATATAACTAGTGGGGGACGAAAATGGCATTTGGATTTATTGAGGCAAAGAGACAGCTTGCCTTGTTTTATACTAGGATGTGTTCCTCCAAAGAATAAATGCCTTATCAACTTTCAGTGGCTTGAAATTTATCTCTAATTTTATTTTCTTGGCGAAAATCTACAACTCTTCAATATTAATTCGGTGTTTTTTTTAATGAGGAGAATAATATTCTTTTGCATTATGTCACAACAAAATTTGACATATTTAAACAAACAACACTTTGTTGTTTTACATTCATGAAAATTGCTTACAAAATAAATTTCATGTATTTTTTATATTGGCATCTGCAGGCCATCATAGAAGTTTAAAGTGATTTACATGAATCATAAATATGCATGAATATGAATATCTCTAGCATTCAATTTCCTTTTGCCCAAATTCTATTCGCATGGGTAGGCCAGTGCATAAGTTTAATTGATAGGAGTGGAGATTAGTCGATTAGGAAAATGGGGTTCGGATGTTGGTGATTCATAGATAATGTTTAAAGTTGGTGTTGGTTGATTCCCAACATTGAGATCTGACTGGAACAACAAACATACATATATACTTATAATGAAAGACTAAAAATGCATGCAACTGAAGTAGCCGCATCGAGTTTGTAATAACAATCAAATATTCATAGGAAAGCATCGACTCGACCTTTTTCTTACAAGTATAAATTATGAGAAAAAGGTGGATTCAAATTTAAATCATGAAAATAGCTTACAAGATGTTTACAAATTAAATTAACTAGTTAGGTGATTGACTATAGCCCTTTACTATCAATGCACAATACCCAACACTATTGAGAAAGGAGAAGAGAAACATGAACCAATGGAACGCAGAAACTATTGATTATTTTTTTAATGTTCTGTAAATCAAAATTCACTAATATAGTATGTTTATTCCTAATCGCTATATAGTTTACTTAATTTGAACTATAAATTTCAACCCTCTTGCAATCCCGAAACCTCTTTCCCTTTTTTTCCATTCCATCTCCTTTTTAACCCCCCACTCAGTCCTCTCCCGTTGCTCCTCTCATCTTCTTCCTCCTCCTCCTCCTCCTCCTCATCGTCATCATATCTCCCATCATCTTATCAGTTTTCGTCCTTCAATTTCTCAAAGATGCCTCTTTTCCTATCAAAAATCCAATAAACATCACAGAAATCCATAAAAAATTCCACCCTTTTCCACAAAAAATCCCGCCGCTTCTCCCTCTCCAAATCTCACATGCAGCATCCTTACCTCCTCTTCTTCCTAATTGATGTCGCCTTTCATAAGTGAACTCCTACTCTCTGGTTTTATGTTAAGCTCCACTCTCCTCCGCCGCCGCCGAACCCATCTCGCCCAATCATTCTCCGTCGTCTTCCTCTACTGGTTCTACGTCTTCTCATGAGCTCTTTATTCCCATAATACCCATCTCCAAACACTGAGCCCTTTTTTAATTTACTACTTGTTCCCTCATTTTCCTATACTTCTCCTTCCTTGACTATGGTTTCTTCCTCTGTAATGGCTGAGAGGAAGGAGAAGAGAATGTTGTCGAATCGAGAATCGGCTCGCCGTTCTCGGATGAGAAAGCAGAAGCATTTGGATGATCTTATGTTGCAGGTGAGCTGTCTCCGGCAGGAAAAAAATCAGATTTTTACTGCAATTAATGTTACTTCTGAGCACTATATTGGAGTTGAAGCCGAGAATTCTATTTTGAGGGCACAAATGATGGAGCTTAGCAACAGGTTACAGTGCCTCGGTGAGATCATTCATTGCATGAACATTGCCGGCGGCGGCGACGGTGGCGGAGTAGGTGCTGCGTTTGCGACGGGTTTGCCGACTGCTGAAGATGACTGTTTGCTCCGGCCATGGAGTTCTCTGCTTATAAAGCAGGGTCTTTTGGGTTCTGATATGTATCAGTACTGTTAGATTGAGGATTATGAGATGTGCAAGCTATGTTATTTTTTTTTCTCTGTATTATTATGAAATAAATATTATATATGTAGAATAATATATACTAAATCTATAAGAACTTGCACCTGAAGATATTTTTTGTTATTATATAACATAGGTGGACCATTTTCATTTCCTTATGATCCAGCTGTAAATAATTGTTTGTTAGTTGAAATGCGCCAGCTTGCTCTTTTGTCTGTTCACTGAAACAATGAAAAACAATAAATAGATTAAATTAGTTGGACATGGAAAATATCTGGTGGTTAAATTTTAATATTTAAAGAAGCGTGGGTCATGAAAATATAAGTTCACGTTTGATTTTATTTTATTTTATTTTAAACAACAACAACATCAAGTCTTAGGCTTCGTTTGCGACGGCTTTCTTACTACTTATTAAAGTCGCTTTAATTTTTTTACTAAAAAGCTGCTTTAAGAAATAGTAAGAAAGCCGTCCCAAATGAATCCTTAATTCCACTGTGGGGTTGGTTATATAAATCTTTTTTTTTATTGCGTCCTATTTGAAGATAAATTCTCATTTAAATCTTATAAAAAAGTTCATTTCTAATATTTTATAACCAAGTCTTTTTAGGTCTATCTCTAACTTTTTTGACATAAGCCAAATTTAATATATCCATTTTCCTAACCAGTTCATCGGAAGACCGTCGTTTTATGTGACCAAATCATCTAAGATCATTAAAGTTAATCGTATTCTCACAATCTTCATTAGTCTAATAATCATCAATAATCAGTGCTCGGGGATATAATTTTTGTAATAAAATATGAGGCTTATGAAGAATTAGAATAATTAGCAGGACAAGGAAGCACCTTAGAAGTTCTGGTCCTAAAACTTGAGGATATTTTATGGTTTATATTGGAGGCCACTTTGATTTGGGTATTCTTAACAATATGTACCTTTTCTTTATTCTCTCTTTTGATAGTTGATGGAGAATCCAATGCTTTGTTATACAAATTCATATCTTCATCATATTGCTAGAAGCTAATCCTTTCAATATATAATATTCACAAGATTCCAACTAATAGATAGACTAAAAAATTATCAATTCCAATTCAACAATGGCATTCAACTAGTCTTGGCATTATCATAATGCGCGTTATTTAGATACTCTTTTTGTTTATTATATGTATCATGAGCGTCGACATAACAAAAAGGGTGATGTAACTCATGATTAATTATACGTTAAGAAATATATTAAAAAAAAGTGGGGATATGATGAAGAATGCAATTGGGTTGAAAAATGAGGTTTAAATTGTCCAATTCTCCAACAACCTATCACACTCAATCATCTTACCAACTTTCTTCATTCTTTAATGCTACTATGACTCCTGCTTGGCTGCTTCTATTTGTTATTGTATATGTTGAATATTCATAAAAAATGTAAGATGTAAAAATTTAATCTTTATCATCATGAATTTTTAAACATACAACAAAGTTAAACATTTATAATTGGGCAATTTACTTTATTGGTTGTAAGATATAATAGCTGACTAAATAAAGACTTTTCAATATATATAATAATTTTTCTTAAAAAATATATATATTTAACTGACTATGAAAGGAGAAAAAATTATTATGTGTGGAATTTGAATATATATATATTACAAGTGATAAAAAGGGAAGCTTTCCGTCAAGCTTAACGGAAACCACGAGGGACAGCGGCAGAAACGGAACGGTGAATTTAGCGAAGACTTTTCAAATCCCTACTCTCAACAGTAGATCTTCTTCATTCCACAACTGGTACTCTCTCTTTCTCCACCCTTTCTCTCTCATAGATCTCGTGGAAGGGAGAGAGAGCATCGAGTTCCTGGAATTTCCCACGGCGATTTATCCAGGGTGACGTCGGTCACAGATCGGTAAGGAAACCCTAGGTGGAGTGATTTCGTTTGCTGTCGTATCAGAAGCCATCGATTTGGTGGTTGCCTGGACAATTTCCCCGAATTTGATCTAGGTTAGCTTTCCAGGTATCTTAAAACTCATGTAGCTGTGCGAAATTCTGTCTCTTTTTTTTTTTTTTTTTAAAAAACTTCTTTATACAATTACTCACATGACATGAGGTCTTTTTTATTTATGAGCTATATGTGACGCTCTAGTTTTGTTCAAATGTAGAGATTGGGTTATTTTTTGTCATTCATGCGGCCACTGAGGGATAATGAAGTTGGTGATAGATGATGCCTCCTTGTAATTATTGCTGCTTCTGTTTGTGACCTTGTTAAGTGATGGTGATCCTTCAAGCTGAGATATTTATTGTGATTACCTCTGGTTACGGTGGGTTTTTTTTTTTTTTTCTTGTTTTTGTGGCGATTTTTTTCCCCTTATTCAGGCGGATTGATTTCATGTAATAATAGAAGTGGGTATTTTAGAAGAACTCGGTTTTTTGGAATTCGTATAGGCGGAGTTGATTCAATTATTCAGCTTTTTCCTATGAATGTTATTAATTTCTCTTGGGGAGGAGAAGATTGTTTTGATAATGATATTTTTGGGTTTTTTGCGGTGTATTGATTTCATGTAAGAAGCAAAGTGGTTCCTTAAAAAGATCGTCTTTTCTTGTTCTTTTTTTTTTTTTAATTCATTGATTTGATTGAATTATGGATCTTTTATCCCCCAATAGCACGAATTTCTCCTGGAAAGGAGAGGTTTGGTCAATTCTATTGTAGATAACAAGCATAAAGAACTTCTCCGATGTAGGATTTATACTAAATCATATAAATCAAGATTTAATAAATCTTGAAAGTATTAGAACATTAGGGACTGTTTGGTAGCGGATTTTTCTCGGATTTAGGCCTAAATCCTCCCAAATGGTGTTGAAGTTGAAGTTAAATCCTGCAGTCACTTAAATCACATTTCTCCCCCCTTTCCGCAGTAAATACCGTATTTACTAAATCCTGTAATTCAATGGATTTAACGAAATTTAGGCATAGAGTGAAAGGCTAGTTGGATTTCACTTGAGATCGTTGGAGATTTATCGCTTGTGCTGTCAACCCTGCTATTTGTTCCATGTCGTATGTCCTCTAGAGGCATCCCATTTTCCTCCTATGGCCTAGCGCTCCATCCCGCTAATCTCTAATCCATCTTTTACTTGTTCAAACTTGGAACATTTAAGTTGTTAAATTATATTAGAGTTGCAAGCAATATATTGGTTTTCTTGGTTCCTAGAGTTGTAAGCAATATGCTGATGAAATATATATTCACTATTAACTAATTTAAGAATTCGCTTACATTTTGTGATCCTGATTCGCCAATCATCAACTTTTAATATTCTTTTATTGATGTTGTTTTTTGTTGCTGGTTCTTCTTTTTTATGTTATAATGTATTCAATAAATGAAGTTCTAGATTGCCTTTGGAATATGAAATTGTAGATATCTCTGGTCATCAAAATTAACTATTAAATGTAATTTTTATGTTGAAAAGTTAAATATGCCATATCTGTTAGTCTTAAACGAGGAAAAGCTCAAAATGGTAATCCAGATTCTGCTTCAAGCTCTGAAAATTTAGTTACACCGATGAAATTCATTTTGTTTCCATTGAAAAAATTATTCACACCCTGAAGGATAAAACTCAAACAGAGTCATACATCCGATTATTGGACATGAAAGAATGCTATTAACTGTCACTCCAACTCTCCTGATTGATCAGGAGTCAACAAATGTTTACTATTTGTGACGTGGATTTAGGGGACATATCTTTCAAGGATCTAGGGACATGATATTAAGATTTTTAGCAAGAGAAGCGATAACTGATAACTAACACCAAATGGAAGAGAAACAAGATTTATTATTATGTAGGATTTAAAGTAGTCATTTGTACTATTTCATGGCAATTGTCTTAAATTCTACTTAAATCTTGCATAATTTGGTCAATGATGCCCATAACCGGCTTTTAAATTTTGCTAAATTCTGATTAACTGTTTGGCTATTTATTTCAAGATTTTAGATTTGTTAGAGGAAGAAATTCTTATGCTCTTTAAATTCTATGAATGGTGGGATTTAACCAATTTTATATTTAATCAATAATGAGGCTAACACTGGATTTATCAAAACAATAGAATTTATGTCCTCAAACTTATGTTATATCTCACTTAAATTCTACCTAAAATAGGATATCAAACTGGCCTGTTATGATAATCCTTCAAGCTAAGTTCTTTATTGTTCATACGATTGTCTCTTCGCACCTTGAGTATAATTTTCCTTGCCTGTTTTCTGACTCTAGAGGTTTGTATTTTGTTGATATTTATACTTTTAAACTTTGAAGGTTCATATTGAAGACTTAAGAATTTGATGCATAAGCCTTGAAAATTCTATAGATGTCCGAACTGCTTTGTTTTTCTAGGCTTGGAAGGAGTTCTTTCGGAAAATGTTTTGAAGAAGTTAATGTACTTTTCTACTCATGTCAATAAATTAGCTTAGTATTCTATCACTGATATATTCATTTGTACTTATGTTACAGAATGTTACTGAAAATTCTGCATATATGCTGGAATTTTGAAGCATGATTGCTCCCCAATTAAACTATTGTTCAGTTGAACATAAGAGAAACCGCAGCTTCTTGGTGTAAATAGCATTCGAACTGGTATTTCTTTAATACATTGGGTGGGGTTTTTTATTTTGTGTTCCAAGATGGGGCAAAATTGTTGTGTTGCTGCAAGAGACAAATCCTTGCCTAACAGGATTAGTCAAGAAGCTTCTACTTATAGGAACGTTAGACAATCTCCAACTTGGAATTTTCGGTGGGACAATAGAACTCACATAGAAGACATTATGGAAAACCATGCACGTTACTCTCATAATAACAGTGGAAATGTCACCTCTGAAGTTAAGAGTGTGGCAGATGCGGAAACTGATGGTCTTTCTGATAGTGAAACTCCATGTAAAGCTTTCCAGACATTCAAGGGGAGGAAGTCCTTTCGAAGTGGAGGATCCGACAACACTAATTTCATTGTTACAGGTAAGTTATGATTTTTAATGATTTTTCATTTTGAATCATTTGCCTGTTTATGTTTTTTTGTAAAATGCACTCTTTTTGGATTAACACATGTATAATTGGTTTTATTTGCCTTTTGTAACTATTGTACCTGATGCGGTACTAATGGAGATCCAGTATTTAAAAACAGGTATATCTCCATGTTAGATATCTTCCGCATGCGGTTTTGGCAGCCTTGTTTGCCAGTTTGAAATGACCAAGAGTTGTTATGGTTCAACGTCTTTTTTCTTTCCTGGTTTACCATTAATATCATCACTAAATGTCATATAGTTCCTGTTCTTTTACCAGAATTCGTCATCCTCCAATATAATTCTTGAAATCTGTTTTTTATGTTCCAATTTCATGCTACATTCACATGTATGTTTTTCTTTTCAGCTTTTCAACATAATGCTCCTAAAATTTTGGGTTAATACCATCATTACCATGTAGTCCTCACTCCGTGTCTTTAAGCATATTTATTTGGAAGAGAACCACTGAAAACATGGTTTCAAGTGCAGATTTGTTGGAGTAAAAAGAACACTATTTTTTTTTCACCGTTAACCAAGCTATCATAAGTCTTTCATTTACCATGTGATCAAATTACGCTTAATTCTTATAATGCATAAATTGGGCTGCAATGGTATAGGCTCAAAAATTGTTTTTGAGTTTTCTTTAGTTTTGCTGGGAAATAATTGAACTCATGTCAAAGTCATTACTCAGTAGTACCGCCATATAACATAGAATGCTCCTGGCATTTTTTATGTTATTCACATGGGTTACATTCATTTGACACTTCCTCCAATTTATATAACATAGTCTAATTACAAATTTATGAAATTATTTTTAAATTTTCATGATTTACTAATATAATGTAGTACTTTACTGACACTCTTCACTTAACCACCTAGTTTTAACTCTAGGTGTTATATTCCGTTTAGCACTATTGACTCATAATTATGAATGTTGCATCCACTATAATTGCATAACATATACTGATTTATTACTCTACTAACTCTATTTGTTTTTATTTTCCAAATATTTTCTCCTTTATTCAAACTTATCACTTATCATAATAGAGGACCTTTGTCATCTACAAATTGCATATACTATGCATCTCACATTTAAAGTTTGGATATATTTTGTGAGCGTCTTCATACTAATATGAAAATATATGACTTTAATTTTGATCTTTAACTTCAAGATACCGACACACCCATGTGAAGGGATTATTTTTTTTTTTTTTCTTTTTGTGGCACTTGACCATACGCCTCCACAAGATAAGTGCAAACTTCAATAACATTGCTCTTTTTAATGACTTGCATTAAAATAGAGTTCATAAAACAGTCATAACCAAAGATCTCATGGCATTCAACTATCATGGTTGTACATGCTATTTAATAGAGATGTTTAAGTCCATTGCTTATATAAGAAAAATCAAAACCGCTCATTTTACATTCTTAATTAAGGCAACAAATGCAACTCTCAAGTTATTTCATGCTTAGTATAACTGTACTGAAGGGATGCTACAACTTTGAATAGTTATTGGATGAAGAACACTAATAGAGTAATTAGATAACCTCACAGCCTCATCAAAGGAAGAATTTCACTCTCTACCTCACCAAAGGAAGAGATTGGCAAACTAGCAATCATATTAAATTTGAAAAAAAAAGTGAGAATATTCTCAGTTATACAACCAAAATATGGTGCCTTACATCCTAAAATCTCATAGTTATTTACAGGTTTAACATCATGAAGAATGTGAAATGAAGTATTTGGCCTTTTCATATAGGTGCATGAAAAGTCATAATCATAAAGATTCATTTAAGAACATGAAATAAAGTATTTGACCTTTTCATCTTTCATCTTCCAATATTAAGAGCTTTTATGAAGAAATTGCTTTTTATTTCATTTCAAATCTTCAAGAAGAGGACAAATCAAAATCACTCCAAATTTTTCAAAAAAAAAAAAAAAAAAATTCTCGACTCCATTCCAAATATTTAAGATAAAGCTTTCTCAAGGCCACTCCAAATTTTTATGTAGAAGCTACTTGTATTATTTTCATCTCCTGGTCATCCAAGACTTCCTTCAAATAACCAGAAATGCCCTTGATGTGGCTGACCCATGCAAAAATGCATGACTGGCATTAATTTTTATACGCAATGTGGTAGAGCATATACATTACAATTCTCCCGTATCCACTCTTATTTTTATTAACATAAATACTTGAAAAAGAGAAGAAAATAACATAATAATATGCTATTATTATTATTATAATAATTATTATTACTATTATTATTATTATTATTATTATTATTATTAAAAGGTGTGCATTATTTTTCTTTGAATGGCCCTAGTGACTGGTTTGAGAGCTACAGATGTTGATGATGCTTCATTAACTTCCCCGAATTCAAAAGAGCTCTTCTTCAAAGAGTTGAAGTATGGATAATTGTCCACCATATTCGGAACTAATCTCTTAGCTCCTCAATAGTCAACCTAATGTTAAAGAAGATAGGTAGAGAGGGCACTTGATGTTGGCCAAAATACTAACCTCCAAAAGATTGCAAAAATTCTTTATGTGGCATTAGATCTTCTATATTGAAAAATAAACTAATATGCATGTTTGATGTTAAGTCCACCCTAATAGGAACTAATCTCTTAGCTCCTCAATTGTCAACCAAGTGTCAAAGAAGATAGGTAGAGAGGGCACTTGATCTTGTCCATAATATGAACCTCGAAAAGTGTTGGTCTGCAAAGATTCTTTTTGAGGCATTAGATCTTCTATATTGAAAATTGAAACAATATGCATTGCATGCCTGATGCTAAGTCTAAATAATAAGCACTTTGTCCAATTTTTTAAAAGAATTTTGAAAGGAACATGAACCCTTGCTTGGATTTTTTTGAATCTAAGAAAAATAATTCCGGATGAATATGAACTAGGACTAAAGCACTCTCATTAACTTTTCTAGATCTTTACAAGTTATTTTTTTCAGCATATTTGGCATTATTTTATTCTATTTGCTGCCTAACCTCTTAATGAAGACTAGAAAAATCTTTAGAAAAACTGAATGTAGTGTCTGAGATTGTATATGATAACATGTGTGCAATGTGAGTAGGTTTTTTAGGATTAAAGCAATGTACTACTTCAAATGGAGTTTTATGAATTATTTTGAATATTACGGTATTATAGATAAATTATGATGTGGGAAGAAACTTTAATTTCCCAATGTTCTGTTAACTATTTTGTAGGCCCATTAATTTGTGGATGAAATGAATATTAAAATTTTAATTTGGCGTCCATCAGTATATACAATATTTTTAAGACTTTTTAAGACGTATGAGATGAAGGAAATATCTTGGACAAATATAATAGTAGATGGTAGACTATGGAGCTTAAAAATTTCTTTGAAGAAAGTTTTTGCAACATGAGAGACATTTTTGTTTTTATGATAGGATAAAAAATATGTTATATCAGAAAATTTGTCAACCACTATGAGTATATTATCAAATCCTTTAGTTTTCATTTGTAATCCTAAGACAAACTATCGTGATATCCTGCTAAGGTATAATAAAAACTTTCAAAATTATATATTTTTCCTTATCTTTGTTTTACAATCTTAGCTTGCCAATAGGCGAGACAATGCGGCATCTTGCTTAAAGGAAGTCCGGTAAAATTTGTGTTTAGTTAAAGCTGTAATTTTTTTCTTCCCAAAGTGACCAGCAATTCCCCACTATGTAATTCAAACATAAAATCTCTTAGAGAATCTTTAGGCATACAAATTGTGTATTTTTGAACAAAAGTTTCCAAGTTTCTCAGAAAGAAGTATTCCCACTAAAAAGTTTGTATTTAAACTCATGAAAAAGTAGGTGAAAATCAGGACAAGAATCATAGTCTTCTTTCAATATTTCAAATCTAATGATACGAAAATTTAAAGAATAAATGATTCAAATAACTAAATATACTTTTGATAAGATATTAACGGGTTTGTTAAAATTACAAGTTTATGATTTAACTTAAGAGAGTAATCCTTGCAATAATTTCACTCATTTTTCATGTTTATGATTAAGTTTCTCTTGGGAATATATGTTTTGGAGTCCTTGATGATTAGTGCCAAGTGATTGAATGATAGCATAAAACTTTCATCATATATATGGTATCTTTGCTAGCTTCATTTAACTTTTCAGTAGAGAATGCTCCATATTCATTATAAGTGACTTGAACTTTTGAGATATTAGGTAATTTTAAGGTTGGTGAAGAAATAAGTAAAATTTTAATTTGTTAAAAAGCTTTTTGTCATGCTGAATCTACACAAATTTTTTTGAAAAAAAAAATTTATATCAGTTCTAGGAGTAGCAACATAATTGAAATTCGTTATAAATTTTCTATAGAAAGTGGTTAACCCATAGAAACTAAAAAACCTAAGCGAAATAAGTAGGGATATACCAGTTAAAAATAGCATGGATTTTGTAAGGATCAGACTTTAGTTCAGAAGAAGAAACATAAAATCTTAAGAAGATAACTTCATGATGCATAAACAAATGTCCATCCCTATTATAATAGAGTTTTTTCTTATGTATAGTTTGTTTAGGATTGGATAAGAGCTTATGCATATTATAATTTCTTACAAATAAACCAAATTCCTGCAATAAAATATAAACCAAAGTCCTGCAATAAAATGTAGTTCCATTTCTCCCAAATTCCTCTGATTTCCTGTGTGCTGTTTTCATTAAAAACGTCAGGCAAACAACAAATCAACTGATTTATGTTGAAGGGCAAGTCAAGACAAAAGGGATTTGTTGAAATCCAACAAGGAGTCCAAAATAGAGAGCTCTTGTTGTTTAAAGCAAGGAATGAGAAGGGATTATAGCAAGAATGCCAAACATAGGTACCCTTTAAATTTAAAATTGATTGATAGATTGTTAGGGTTCCCCTACAAAGTTTTTTTTTTTTTTCTAACCGTTCTGCCAACTCATTGTTGGTTTACCCAATTACATTGAGAGGTTGCTATGGATCACTCATGCAACAGAACTTAGGCAGCTTACCTATGCCACATAAGAAGAAAGAGGGGTCAAAGAGGGGTTGGGTTGACGAAGCCTTACCAGAGTGACGGTGCAGAACAATGTATGCTTTAGATGGTAAGAGTATGATTCATTATCTTTTCTTTAATGATCATGTGAACTTCAAAGTGTGAACATCTGTGAACTATTGGGGACTGCTACCTTGAGTGTGGGTGCTCAAGACGATAGTGTTTTGAGGGTTTTTTCAGTCCTAGGGCTATATTGAGCCACTAGGTTAGAGTCAAGAAGATAGAGAGGGTGGTCATTGATATCAAATTGTTATAAGTCAATCAAGACCAATTGGTTCCGTCTGATGAAACCTAATTCCCGTTTAGGATCAGAACCATTGGACCTTTCTACAGGTCAACAATCTCAATTCCATCTTTTTGTGAGCTGCAAGTATTTGTATTCTTTATCAGTGTCATTGGGATTATACTCCTGTTTTGGATCATATTAGAGTCACTATTTGTCGATGATCTACATGCCTTGGGGGAACTTCAAGAAAACCTAAAATACATTTTGGTTACTACAATAGAATGTATTGTATACAACTTTGCATGGCTAATAACAAATAGATCTGTACATTACCTGGCTTCAGAAGGTTCTGTCTAGAACTTTTAAGTTTTTTTTTAATTTCTCTGAAGATTTGAATCTTTGGCCGCTACTTTGGAGGCAAAACACAATACCACTAAACCAAGCTGGTGGTACAGAACTTTTTTTAAAAACTTTTCCTTTTTTTCTTGTTTGTTTGCTAGTTTTCCAGTCTTCTGTGTATAATTGACATGACTCACCTTTATGTAGCCTCTGTAATTATTTTTGTTTTAGAAAGATAACACGATGTTTCTTTTTATCGCTTCATTGCAATTATCTTAACAATAGAACTAATATTTCTTTTCACGGTTTTAACAGATCAATCCACAGCAAGCAATTCATCTCCCGAGGTTAGTTAAAACTAAATTCTACCTTGCTGTTAAAAATCTTATAGGATGTACTTATCTGCAATGTACTTAAAACTAGCTTTTTTCTAACCTGACTTCAATTATCTCTTCTGAACAGGCTAATGGCTCACTTAAATCATCAGTTTTACCGAATGCATCCGACATAAAGTCCTCAATTACTATTCCTTATTTATCTCCACCAATCAAGGTGGAAGATCCTTCATCTTCAACGACTAGCTTCACCACATCTGACCCAACTTCTTCAAGAAAGTCCATTCGCTCTCATGGGTTTCAACTCTACAGACAAATCTCTGATAGCAGGATTCCATCTCTCAAGTCCCTAAATGAAGGCAGTAGTTCTCCCGAAGCAGGCAGACTCTCTTTTGCGTTTGGCAATGAGTCATCAGCTCTAGAATCTCATGGCGTTTCTTCTGATGGATGGTCAATGCGGACATTCTCGGAGCTCGTCGCCTCTTCACAAAGAGAAAGATCATCATTCGAGACTGAAAATCTCAAGATTTTTGGATCAAACTTGCAGCCTAAAGGTAACCAGTCACCAAATCTGCAAGCATGTGGTATATGCTTGAAGTTACTGAAGGAGAAATCTCCATGGAGCACTCAAAAGATAGTCTCTACAAATGATCTCCCTATAGCTGCTGTTCTGGTTTGTGGTCATGTATACCACGCTGAGTGCTTAGAAAGCTTAACATCAGAAACTGACACATACGACCCGCCTTGCCAAGTGTGCTCAAATAATGTTGAACGACAGGTGTTGAAACCGCCTGCGGCGCATGAGCTGAAGGGAAGAAACAGGGTATCTCGAATTGCAGTTTTTGATGCAGATGTCAACGGAGACTCAAATTCGGATCGCAGGTTGAGGGGCGGAAAGCTTCCATTTATGGGAGCTAGTTCCAGCATGAAGAGCTCCTTCAGTAAACAATTTAGTGGAAAGGGTGCTTTTATGGGAACTAGTTCCAGCATGAAGAGCTCCTTCAGTAAGCCATTTCTTAGACGGCATTTATCAACTGGGTCGAGACCGATACGTTCAGCATCAGAAAATGAGAAGAATAGAAAGAAATGGTATTGGCCGAGATATCTTAGAGAATGACCGTTCACCCGCACTTAAAAGTTTGAAGAGGTGAAACTACAGCTTTAGAGTTTACTGCATTTTTAGTTTGATAAAATATAAGAGCTCTTTTCTTTCTGAATCAGCTGTGCTTCTCTTATAATGAATTCTCCGCATTCTTCAGAATGATATAATCTTTCATTCCTTGCATTTCGGTGATAGGCCATACAGTTTAGTTTTCAAATTTGTCTTGAACTTTTTTTGTCAATGTGAACAAGCCTATTAGTTTGGAAAGATATTTTGGCCTTTTATGCTGCATGTAGAGAAAAAAAGTGGATCAATTATGATACCACATAATAATATGCAAGATAGGAATCAAAATTACTGGTTTTTTTTTATCATATTCTAATTTTGTGGCTTACTATATATTTGCAATCTTCCCAAATTTGAATTTTAAATTCAAATTGACAGTATAAGCTATTTGAGCTATCCTGCTTTGGATTTGGGCAATCATTCTTTCTTGGGAAAATGGAATGAATTGATGCTTACAACCACTTTTTGGTACAATGGTAAGGAAGTTAGTGATGAAAAAAGGCCATAATACCCCAAATTTTCCCAAAAAAAAAAAAAAAAGGCCATAATGAAATAGGAAAGAAATAAAAAAAGAAAAGAAAATTGTATGTTTTATTCCTAATTGAAAAAAAATACAAAATATTATTTTATAGGTAAGTAATTTAAGTTATAGTCTATGAGAGAGCCATCAAGCCCTATCTTTGATGCAATAACTAAGCATTTATAAGATTACAAATTGAAGTTAGTTTCCAGTATAAAGATACAATATTTTAATAACCATCCTGTGATAATTATATGAATGAAATAAATCATTAAAAACTTCATTATGCCGGCCTTTAATGTGAAGATTGCATGTTTTCATTATATGTTTATTGGAATGACTCTTTTATAATTTATGCATTACTTCAACAAAGAGGGCTTGCCCCATATTGAAATTTAAAATATTTGCATTGACGTTTTCTTGGCATAAAATTATAATTTTTGCCTTGATTTCTTCCCGAGAGAAAAAGTAGGGCTCTATAGTTTATGTCTTAATCCAAGAGAAAGAGGAGTGGTATAAGTCCTCCCTAATTTATATATTGATTCAAGAGGAGAAGAGTGGTGTAACTCCTCGCTAATTTATGCTTTGATCCAAGATAGGCACAATCTTATAGGGATCTTTATTTACAAGTAGATATAATAATGATAATAGGTTGTTGAAGACAAACAAATGGTGATACTTGCAGAGAAGACAACAAATAGTTATGATGCATACGTGTTGGTAGAAATAAATGAGTATTCTTGTGAAAAAATAGTGTTAGGTGAAGTACAAAATTAGTGCTACAAAGAGAGTAAGTACTATGTGAACAACATAAAGGCAACCAAAAAACTCATAAAGTGAGAGAAAAACTAGCAAGGGATGTTAATTTGAAACATAATTATCCTAGCAATATTTAGGATATGATCATTTTTATGTTTTGTCACTCTAACATGCATCGAGGTAAATGAAAATATGTTTTAATGAAAATTTTTTCATTTTTAGAATGAAAATGTTGAAATTGATTTTATATGCATTCTAAAGCATTATCATTGCGCTACTTTCAATAAAATAGATTAGTTAACTTTACTATTTTAAAAAATTTATGAAATACATAGAGAATTTTTTATCAATAGTATAATAAATAAACCTAAGTATTTCAAGAATGATCATCAATAATGATATCAAAATAACAAAATCCTAAGCAATCAAAATAAGACTTGAACCCCAAATATCAGAATGAAACAACAATTATATTCATTCTAACGAATACTTATTTGTGAATACATGTTGGGCAGAGAAAGGTTAATCATATTTTTTTTTCTAGAATTATTCAGGAGGATAAGTAGTGTGTTTGCAATGTAGATATGAGCTAATGAGATTTTTATGATGGTGAACACCACTTGTCCATCCTCTTGACCACATCCCCCTTTACCACCTAGAGAACCCGTACTAAGAGCATAGTTGTCATAAAATAAAGCAAAAAAGATTTGGTAATTCGAAGAAGCAAAAAAATATAAAATAGGACAATACGCTAGATGTTGAAGGACTTGTATACCACTAAAGAGAATTGATGCACAAACCACGAAATCGAACGGTCGGAATTGCTACGCGACCAGGAAACTTTACATTGATAGTCTTGCCGTGGATATTAATCGGAAATCTTTTTGAAGGATAAATCGATCACCGTTAGCCCGAATGAGGTCTGAAACTGATACGATATGCAAAGTAATTGCCTGATCTTATTTCCTTTCTCCTCAATTAGATATTTGATAGTCACTCTCTGAATTGGCTAGTTAGCTTGTTCAGTTATAGTAAGGAAAGGAAATCGATTTCAAAATAAAGAGATGATTGAACTCATAACAGATAGATTACGATCATTGGACAAGATAGGTGTAACAGAAAGAATATTGGATTGGTATCGATTTAAACTATTGATAATCGACTACTGACCAAGACAACCAAAGGATTCAAGATTTGTTGAGGGTAGCCTAAATCAAGATACAATTGAAATAGGACGAGATTGCGATATGATTTAAGTCCTCGACAATGTCGACTCGATTATCTTACTGAAGGAGATATCAAGAGTGGTAAGTTGATCTTGGGGTCTTGACATGTGATAGTCATATAAGAAAGCAAAAGAAAGCCCATAAACTATGCAGAGAATATCATCAATTATTATTAAATATTATATGTTGGCTAGTCGATGATGAGTGGGATCTTCATCTCATGATAAGAGAAGACTAAATAAGATCGAGATGCTACACAATGTCATGAGAGTAGATATTGATAAAGTCTAAGAGTTACGGTGATGAGGGGTTTCATCTCAATAAGAGGAGACATAAATCATGACACTTTGGAGAGATATATAGAGTCTAGAGTTAGTTTTTGAAGTACCAGTTGACTTTGCCCAAATAATGAGCTAAGAAATGACTAACAATTAGGGATCAATGAATAAACACTTATGGGAGTAGGATGAGTGGGATAAATTGGGGCATGTGTGTTATGCCATAGGTGCTTGCAAAGATGAGGGAGTGTGTGATAATGGTTCAATGTAGACACAAGCTTGCATGTCTGACTACTAGTGTGCGAGGATGCAAAGATGGATTTGTGCATGATCACTTGGTGGAAGGTGAGTGGTCATTAAGATATGTTGCATGTGGGCGGGCGTATATTTTTACTTTTTGTAGGAGGGGAGCGGGTTGAATTGGGATTTTTAAAAATTATTAAATAAAATAATTAATATAATTTTGATGTTTGTTGGCATTGGCAAGAGAACAAATAAACACATAATTATAAATTGTGTAAGTAAATTGTAAATAAATTGGATGTTGGAAGGAAGACACTTTCTACCTAGGAGACCCTAATGACTAAGGAGGTTGCAATGTTTGTAGGATTATCCTTCTTGCTCCCTCTAGGTTCTTTAAGTGATGGGATTAGGGGACAATCACACTGTTGTAATACCTAATGAATACGGGTATAGTTGCACATATTCTGACTTTATCTGGAAAAGGTAATTTCTTGAATTCTACATTTTTTAAGTTTGAACTATCTTGGACGTGTCTGAATGTGAATCTATTATGGAGTGGGTCTCGTGATGTTTGTATGCATGTTTGTGAAATCTATTTTTTTTTCTGGGCGCCATGATGCCAAGTATTTGGCATTGAGTTCTCTAGAATTTTACAACTAAATTTAGTGTGGCGGTATTAAGGAGTGGCGGTGTTAAGGAGTGGCACTGCGGTGTGCAAGATCTAGCACTGTGACAATGAGTCCTGAATTTAAAATAAAAACATCTCTTTTCTTTAAATTTATTTCATTGCTTCCCTTAGAAGCTGACGAGTATAGAGAGAGGAGGAATTCTAGAGAGAGTTAATTTCGAGTGGCTTTGAGTCATTTTACTTTGACGACATGATTTTGAAAGTTGTATAGCTCGAGATAGGTTGTATTTTTGTTTATCCCAAATTTTTATAATTTGACTTTTGAGATTTTTCTGGTTTTAAATATATTTTTTCCATGTTCAGATCGATATAACTTTTGAACAGGAAAGTTTTCATCATGTAACTTATGGTATGTTGTAGAAAATGTAATTTTGGACATTTAAATAAATTTTGGTAAAAATTTTGCTGGATATTTTTTTAAACACAATTTTTTTAAAAAAATTGTAGGAAAATATTCAGACATTAAAAAATAGTACCGTCGAATAATTAAAGTACCAAAACATAGTTGTGTAAAATTTCTTGTAATTTTGTAGAATTTTGAGTAAGCAAATTTTAGCTATATTGTTATATGCAGGACTACTAAAATGCCCTTAGGATAAATTTCTGAAAATTATATTAATAGTTCCAATTTATGTTTAACCGCTTACTGCATTATCATATGACATATCTAACGTAATTCTGCATCTTTGTCTGATATTATGTCTAAACCTAAGGAATTCGATGGGAGTTTTGTTTCAGAGTTCAATTATATATCTACAGAGTTCTATTGTGAAATTTCTAAATGTGTTGAAAGCACTTTGAGGCCTAAGAGCCTGAAGTTTTGAATGGGAGGCATAAGAGTATGGAGTTCTTCTTGAGAGATATAAAGGCCAGGGTTTTCTTACTTGTTGCTCTATAATATATATTTATTTACATTCTATTCAGTATATTGCACTCTAAAATTTGTAATTTATTTAGTTATCTATAAAAGTTTATTTTGTTTTGGCACAACTCTAAAATACGTATATTATTAAGATTGGAATAATTGTTTTATTTTAGTCATTTCTTTTATAATTATTAAAAAATGATTTAAGAGAATGTGATCTGTTGAGCTGTGTTAGCTCATTTTATGTTGTACATTTTATTTTCAGGTCAGGGTAGGGGTAAAGGTTCAGTTGTGTAGCTGGGACTAAATTTCTAAGTCTATCTAGTGCATAGCTAATTCTTTTCTAATTTTGTACAGTCATGACTAGTTGTTTAAATTATCTTGTTATATATTTTAGTCAATAGTCATGTATTGTAGCATAAATGTTATATACATACATTTTGATGAGAATGAGAGAAAATTTTTTGGATGAGTTATTTTCTATATATTGGAAGTTATTAGCAGCTATATGATATGTTATTTATTTTTTAGGTATTATTGAAAGAAATATTTGAAGTTTCTCAAAACTCCAATTTTGGATTGGTCTATTGCAAGCCAACACTATAGAACTTGTAGGTCTTATCGGGTTTGGTTGTGACATTCTTTCTTTTTTGTATCAGAGCAATGATTTTGAAAAAATGGATTGTAAAATAGAGTTATAAAAATTGATCTAAAAGTCAAGTAAGGTCATTTTGGGTAATGTCATGCATTCATTGTATTTTGTTATTTATATGCATGTATTAGTTGTTGTGTGTGATCTAAGAGTTATGATGGATCAACTTTAGCATGATATGAATGATGGGTAGAGTGCAAGCTAGATTGCACCAATAGTTAGTACAACCCTTGTTATTGGTTCTGAAATGATGTCACAATTTGCTGGTTTGGTGGCTCAATTAATGGGCGAGGCCCATAGTAGTAGTTCTTTTGGTAGGACTGAGGATGTAAATCAGTATTTGCAGATACTTCTGAGATTGAAGCCTTTGAGATACAAGGTTATAGTTAAGCCTGGAGTTATAAATGATTGGTTGATGAGACTGGAGAAGACTTTGATGGTATGCAATTTTCTTTTGAGAGGAGAGTACCTTTGACCGTATTTTTGTGAGATGATGAGGTTGAACACTGATAATTAACCATCAGCAGAAGAAATTTTATGGGAGGCTGAATTCTTTGATTGGTTGGAAAGAATTTACTAATGCATTTAGAATCTAGTTTGTGCCTCCGTCCACTCAACAATAAATGTAGGAGATGTTTTTGAGGTTGGTTTGGGGGAATATGGCTATGATGCAGTATGAGATAGTTTAATATTTTGATCAAGTGTGCTCAACAGCTTGTTGTACTTTTAGATAGAAGTGTTATCATTTTTTGAGAGGCTTATGAGATGCTCTGAGATAACTGTTGATTCTTTTCCGTATAGAAGTGTTATCATTTTCTATGACCTGTTGTTTGTTTTCTAGATATTATTGGAAGAAAATTTTGAAAAGTTTCTCATACCTCCAATCTTGGGTTGGACTGTCACAAGTCAATATGAAAGGACTTGTTTCGTTTGTGGGTCTTATTGGGTTGGGTTGTGATAGAGGGAGGGTGAATTGGGATTAAAAAAAGTATTAAATAAAATAATTAATATAATTTTGATTCAAATTGACAAGAGAACAAAAAACACATAATTTAAAAACTTATGTAAGTAAAATAAATGATAGAAAAAATCTCAATTCATCTCGCTGAAGAATAGGACACACTTTCTACCTAGAAGATCTTAATAGCTAAGGAGGTGCAATGCCTGGGGACATCCTTCTTTCTCCCTCTAGGTTCCTTAAGTGATGGAATTTCACCATGGGGCCAATCACATCCAAAGAGACGTGTGTGTGTATGTATAGGGGTGGGGGGGGGGGGGGGGGGGGGGGGGGGGGGGGGGTGTTGGTTGGTTGTTTCAATTTTATTAAATAAAATAATTAATATTATTTTGATTCTAATTGATAAGGGGGTAAACAAATACATAATTTTAAATTTTAATAAGTAAATGATAGAGACAATCCCAATTCACCCCACTGAGAAATAGGAGGATACACTTTCTATAGGTGGCAATGCCAGTAGAACTATCCATCTTGCTTCCTTTTAAGTGATGAGATTTCACCATAGGGGCCGATCAAATTGTAAGCCTTGATTTTATGTGATTTTATTCATTGAAAACTCATGCCTATTTATGAGCAAACATAACGAATACAAAGGCAAGATAACTATGATTTAGAACATCTTGCTCTACCTTCAAACAAAATCAACTCATTTAACAAATAAATACACCCTCACATAACAGTTTTCTTACCAAATAACAAATCTTTAAAACTTTGCAACTACAAGCCAAAAATTATTGTCAACTATTAAACATGGCTTTCTTCTTTTAGTAGTACCTCAAAAAGACCAGGGCTCTACAGGTAACTTTATACAACCTCTAAAGCAGAGAAGAAAAACAATTTATAAATCCACTAAAATCAATACTTAATAAAAATCTGTAAGTATTAAAAAGACAAATACTCACAGAAGATCTAAACAAATAAATTATTCATCATAATCATGATTATGATAATATTTAATATATATTAATTACATAAACCATAACCCCTCCAGCTGCTAGTAAAACATGGAGGAACCAGAAAATATTCAAATTTATACTGTACAAAAAAACTCAAAGCAAAAACAGTTGATAACTGTCAACAGAACAACGCAAGCCTACCATGTCAAATTGACAATGAACTATACTGGTGAGTCAAGAACCTATATGTGAATGCCATAAACTATTTTTCAACACAGTAATCTACAATTCAAGAACAGGGAAGTTCCCTGAGATATGAACTGCATCACGGAACAGAAAGTAGATGATCAAACCTGCAGCTCCAATCATGCAAGCACGCAGAAAATAGCAGTCGATGCCAGCTTTGATTCTATTGTAATTCTGTTTTGATTCTTTGCGTGATGTCTCGTCCTTCACTTCCAACTTCGTTGGATGCTTCAGCTTGCTGTTTGCACTGATGCAATGGTCAACTTGTGCACATTTGATGGTCTGGCGAACAGCTGAGCTGTTCCTTGATTCCATCTTATTGGTTCGAACAAGCCTGACACGGTGGGGAAAAGTGTCAGCTACAGGACGTTCGTGGCGCTCTCTTATCTGTATAAAGTTGGAGTTTTGCGAAAGATTAGGCATCTCTTTTTTGAAATCTTCAGCGTCAAAGTTTCTTTGCTGGTTGAGGGATATTGTGGGACTGTGATCAACAGCCAACAATTCGGTAATCTCAGGCATGACGATTAAGTCGTCCTTCAGGATTCCCAAAATATCTTCTGGCAGGAAACCAAAGTCCAATGGCTCATCCTTCGGAATTAGATTACTTACTCTAGTCTGTGAAGCCTGAGGAAATAAAGAATTAGGCAAAATTTACATATCCACTGGTGTAACTTAAATGACGATCTAAGCAATTCTATTTCTGTGAATTATGCAATTATTGTAATGTATGGCAAATTTCAGCTAAAATGAAAACATTTTGAGCCTTGAACTAATTATTAAGGTACTCTTTAGAACAGATTATAATAATTGTGCCTACAGCTCCCCGCACCTTGTCATTAGAGCTATTACCATTGTCATGAAATGCTCAAAAAGAACTGTCCAACTTATTTAGTGGGAAATCCTATAAGAATGATTAATATGTTGATCCATTCTTTTAGCAAACTCTAGGTGGAACCATTTCACACCCCAGTTTTTGACATATTATTCCATTTTAATAGGCTCCTAACTGCAAAATTTTGTGCAACGGATTAAATAAGAAAATATTTTTTTATTTGTGATTTGATTTTATCATAATTAGCCTTTTTTCAATATATTTTCATAAGTTTCGCGTAGGCCATTGGCAAGTGAATGACGCACACTTTACAACAGTAATAAGAGTCTGGCCATACTTGTAGTTCTGTCGCTGGCTCTACAGAGGAAGGAAGTTCAGTTAAGCAGTAGAAATCAACAGATCCATCAAAGTTGGGATCAATCAGCTCATTGAGCCATGAGTCCAGGTCTTCTGTACTCTCAGACGGGGTTGATTTATCTTGTTGCACTCCCTCGTGCTGAGATGAATCCAAGTATTTCACAAATTTTTTACCATCAATGTCTTCAGACCGGGCAGACACATTCTCTCCTTCGACTACAAAGCCATCCCTTTTCGTAACACGACACAGGACATAGGTATCCTGCAACAAAATATAGTAGAGTACATAAATGAGAGGTCTACAGTTCAAGGGAAGCAATTCCCAATGTTCCAAAATGCAGTTTTTAGTTCTATCTGCAACTTCTATCAAATAGCAAAGCTTCCATATATAACTTTGATCATTGGTAATCTAGATCTAAAGAAAGACAAAGGCTAATAACTATCAAGAAATAATGGTGGTAGATTACCAACATTCCAGGAGTTTTCTTGCACTCTTTTTCATCCATGTAGTATTCATGCATGATCCAGTCTGTGCGCTTTCCATAGGGCGGCCTGCCTTCATGGAAAACTAGTGTCTTCTTGGTTCCTATAACCTGATTGTGGAATCTGATGTTTCGATCCTTACCAGTGGACTTCCAATAGCCTGCTTCCGTGGCTCTATTTGCGCGTGTACCATTTGGATACTTCCTATCGCGAGAGGTGAAGAAGTGCCACTTGCTGTCTCTGGTGGGGATCTGACAACATGCTGGGAATGAGATATAAATGATGAGATTCCATGGAATTAAACACAAGTCATAAAATAGGCAGTGTAATGTACTTTAAATGCACAAGAATCAGCAGAATAATTACCAGGTAAATCCCAAGGCTCGCGCTTATATATATCTAACTCTGGAATCACTTCCAAGTCAACCTTTAGGCCTAAGTTTTTTCTCTTAAGGTAGTGAGATATAAGCTCTACATCTGTTGGATGAAAGCCAAAACCAGGTGGCAGAGAAACCGCCTTTAAAGCATCCATTTTAACAGAAATCTGCAGTTAAGGGAACAGGCAAAATACAAACATCAGCATGCAAACAAAGTACCAAATCCGACAGGCAAGCATGCAACTCAATGTCTACCTAAGTCTTCAGCAAAGATAACTTAGCACTTTTCTCATTAACAGACAGATAATGCGACAAAGTGCTAAAAAATCAGCTAATGACCAATCCTTATACCTTTCCTAAATTGATTAAAAACTTCAGGGAGCCATTACTTATTTCATCATATTCAATGATGATAGGTTTAAAAAGGCTTTCAAGGCATCCTATTTCATGTAGTGCTTGAGCTGAGTTTGAATGAGGTATGATTTTTTAAATATATTTAAAGTTTTTTTTTTAATACTTTTTTCATCAGGGCCATGCTAATATATGTTATTTGCTGATCTCTCAAACTTATAACTAACACAAAACTTTTCATAACTGTTCGTAAAAATTAATTTCATTCTCCAAGTATGTTTTTAATCTTTTTTAATATTCAAATATTTATGAAAAAAATTAAATAAAATTGAAATTAAAATTAACGAAAAAAATAAGCAAGCAATTAACCATTCAAGCTGTTATTTACAGGTCAAGCTTCGTAACTCACATTCAAGCTTGTTCAGTTATCTAAGTAAATTGATATGTTTGGCAAGCTTACTGGTTTGCCTACACACCTACCTACAATAAGCTAAAATATTGACAATAAAATGGACAGATGCAAGTAGTCAACCGCCTAAACTTTCAATCCCTTAAAGATTTATATTAGATTGTAGTTATTGCTACAATTGTGACAAATGAAACTGAAAGTAAACACAGCACAAAAGATGAGAGAATAGTGTAAATATATCATTACTCGCATCATGCAGCAAGCCTAAATCATACTTTTCCGATGAGAAACACAAACTCATGGTAAAACAGACCCTTAAACAACTTCACAGAGTATAAACATTTATAAATATCAGAAATAAGCTAAACATTCAGCATTGTGAGTAAAGAAAACATTATAACTACAAATTCCAAATGTTCTGCATAAGATATTTGCTGAACAAACAGATAGATCTTCTAAAAATAAATGAGCGTTACTAATCAAACATCCAAAAAAAAAAAAAAAACTCATTCTAATGTAGATATCTTACATGTTAAAACCCGTTTCATGAAATCATGAAGTGTGAGATTCCAATACTTCTTCAACTCCATTATGAAATACGAAGGGTGAATTCAGCTCGAATAAAATAAACTCAGCAGGCACTTAAGAAATCTCAAATCCCAACGTAGCTTTAACAATGTCTCAAAGACCTCTCATACTAAACAATGTCTCAAAGAATCAGCCTAAAGTTAAATGATCTAATTGGATCATAATCTTCATGTCACAACATTAGGGGTGTAAACTTTCATTACAAAATTCCAACTTTTAGGGTTTAAGAATCCAGGATTAAAATTTAACAAAAAAACTGAAAGAGCCTCGAATAGATCTTCGAGTACAGCAAGCTACAAAAATAAAATCACCAATCAATTCCTCAAAGTTGCAAAACCCATCAAGACTGGAGTTTGAAGCCAGCCAACTTTCGAAAACCAATCAAAACACAATAAAGTAAGAAAATTGAGTCGATAAACTCTTACCAAGCACTCCTCCGAACAGGAAAAGACCTCAGATGGCCCGCAGCAATCCAAAACGAAGAGCAATTCAAAGAAACGGGAGCTGTAATCCACCTGAAGAGAATTCTCAGGAGAGCGGCAGCAAGGGGTTGAATTTCGATCAGGAGAGGAACAAGAGCTCGAAGACCTTGACTGCAAAGGGTTTTAATTGGCTCCAAAACCGCGTGAGGTGCTTTTGAAAGAATTTTCCTACGCTGCTACGCGGCCTGGGTTGGCTCCGGTTACTTGGACGTGACTTACCTCCCTTCGAGCACAGGAACCCGAAATCGACCCGGACCCGGCACATGAATTTTTTGCTTGCATGTGAACTTAAAATATTACAGTTTAACATGATTATGACTGTTCTTAAACTTAACAAAAATGCTATTTTTTTTATAAATAAGTGAAAGATTAAAGTAGAAATTTTAATATTTCTAAAATATATTTGTTAACTTCTAACTATCAAATGAGGTCTTACTAGAACTCTGAAATTTGAAATAAATAATAATTTATAACTTTATCAATCTTGTTGCGTCCTGGAGTATTCGCAGCGGTAGAGAATTATAAGGTTTAGCATCTTAACGTTGTACGAAGATCCAACACACAAGCAGATAAGTGAGATAGGGTGTAGCGTTCATAAAAGACACCAGAGTTTTTACGTGGAAACCCCTGAAAATGGGGAAAAACCACGGGGCCTAGCCCAGTTTGAATGAATCCAATAGTATTTGCAGTCGATTACAAATGAGATCCTTCTTAGGGAGAAGACCTTGGCTTGATGTTACAAATTTACATCATATAGAGCGCATTACATGGTGGGAGTTACAATAATCAACATAGACATGTTTATTTGGTCGGAAAGACCATTGGAGGCGACGAAAGTCGGAAGGACCATAGTCCTCAGGAGACAAAGGTTAGAAAGACCATTATTTGGCGATGAAGGTCGTAGTGACCATAGTAGGCGATGAAGGTCGGGAGGACCGTAGTTGGCAGGAGATCGGGGTCTGAAAGACCGTTGTCTGGTGATGGAGGTCGGAATGACCTTAGTATGCGACGGAGGTCGGGAGGACCGTAGTCGACAGGAGACCAGGGTCTAAAAGACCGTTGTCTGGTGATGGAGGTCAGAATGACCTTAGTATGCGATGGATGTCGGGAGGACCATAGTCGACAGGAGACCAGGGTCTGAAAGACCGTTGTTGGCAGGAGACTGGGGTATGAAAGACCGTTGTCTGGTGATAGAGGTCGGAATGACCGTAGTAGGCGACGGAGGTCGGGAGGACCGTAGTTGGAAGGAGATCAGGGTCTGAAAGACTGTTGTCTGGTGATGGAGGTCGGAGTGACTGTAGTATGTGACGGAAGTCGGGAGGACCGTAGTCGGCAGAAGACCAGAGTCTGAAAGACTGTTATTGGCAGGAGACCGGGGTCTGAAAGACCGTTGTCTAGTGATGGAGGTCGGAATGATCGTAATAGCCAACGGAAGACGGGAGGACCGTAGTCGGCAGGAGACTAGGGTCTGAAAGACCGTTGTTGGCAGGAGTCCGGGGTATGAAAGACCATTGTATGGTGATGGAGGTCGGAATGACCGTAGTAGGCGATGGAGGTCAGGAGGACCGTAGTCGACAAGAGACCAGGGTCTGAAAGACCGTTATTTGCAAGAGACCGGGGTCTGAAAGACCGTTGTCTGGTGATGGAGATCGGAGTTACCATAGTAGGCGATGGAGGTCGGGAGGACCGTAGTCGACAGGAGATAGGAGTCTGAAAGACCGTAGTAGGATAGCGGTACTTTAGGAGAACTCTCGGCATTAGGTGGTGGTCCGGTGGAAGTCCGGGCCTCACGTGGTGGCCTGGTGGAGCACAGGGCTTTAAGTGGTAGTTCAGCGGAGCAACGGCGTTAGGCGGTGGTCCGGCGGAGGTGAGGGCCTCAAGTGGTGATCAGGTGGAGCAACGATGTTAGGCGGTGGTCCGGCGGAGGTGAGGGCCTGAAGTGGTGGTCCGGCGGAGCGACGACGTTAGGCGGTGGTCTGGTGGAGCACAAGGAGTCAGGTGGTGGTCCGGCGGAGCAACGGCGTTAGGCGGTGGTCCGGTGGAGCACAAGGCGTTAGGTGGTGGTCCGGCGGTGGTCCGGCGGAACTCTGGCGGTGGTCGAGGAGGCTAGGAAGCAAGAGCGATCTCCGATCTTTCTCTTTTTTCCTTAGGCTTCAGGGGTCTTTCCTTCAAGAGGAGAGGGAGCTCTATTTATAGATTTCTGGAGTGGCATGGCCCGTAAATAGGTGAGAGATCAAGGGTAAATGGGGAGTGGTCGGATGAACGGCCGATGTTGAATCCCTTGATCATACACCGTTCTTTAGACATTTGAAGACCTTAATGATGTCGAAATTTGGCGATCTTGGGCTCGTTGGATTTGTCTTGTCGAGCCGCTCGATTCGAGTATAAGGTTGTTATGTTTGGAAACCGTTTGGTAATCCAATTTGTGGTTTGAACCGTCCAACAGCACTTCGGGTCCTTGATTTGGACCCATTTGGGCTCGGATTGAGTTGAATTTTATGTCGTTGGGTTTGTATTTCTGAGACGCTCAGTTTGACTCTACGTTTGCTGAAATCGGAGTTCGGATGGTCTCCGAATTAATTTTTGAAGTTTCCAACTTGATTTTGCATCGAGATTCGCACTCGTTTAAGATAATTTTTTGATGACGTATCAAATCTAAATAACAAATTTAACAAAAATTCACCTTGGTCTGTTGGTTGAGAGCTTAAGCTTACAACTAAGAGGTCTTGGATTCAAGTCTTTGTGTATGCGTTGTGTGTGTGAGTTTGCCTTAAATGGCCTAAATGTCCAAAAAAAAAAAAAGTTTAAAGAAAATATGTTTTCAATTTCATGCTCTACTAACCTTTTATATATATATATATATATATATATATATATATATATATATATATATATATATATATATATATATATATATATATATATATATATATATATATATATATATTAATTAGGTTAGTGTTATATTGGTTTGTTTGATAATTCTCTTTTGGAAAAAGAGTCATAAAACCTTGAAGTTTAGTTTAAATTTTGGTGTAATCATCAAGAGTAAGAGTTTGTGTTCAAGTCTTAAATAAGCCTTATTGGTGATGACATTTGTCAAAATTATTGGTGATGGCATGCGATAAAGTCAGTGGGTGTCAGTGTTGGTGTCTATAATGTACATCGATTTATGCGATGACATGCATCACTGCATACGACAAAGTTGGTGCTCGTCAATGTTTGTGTTGATATGAACCTCAACTTTATGAGTTATGATGTGCTTCAATGTCATTGGAGACAACATGCATTAAAGTTGGTTAGCATCCATGTTTGTGTCAATGATATGCGTCAAACTTATTGGGTATAACATGCGTTGGCATTATTGATGATGACATGTAATAAAGTCAGTTGGCATCATTATTTGTGTGATGGAGTGCATTGTCCATTTGTCCTTAAAAGTGATGGCGTGCATTGGCCTTATAAGTGATGGAGTGCATCGATATTATTGACAATGACAAGAGGCAGGTGTGTCAACATTTATGTTGATCGCAAGTATAAACCTTTTATGCAATAACTATCACTAATGTTATTTGCAGTAAAATCGGTGGGAGATGGTAGTTCAGAGACAATAATAAGGTGACAGTTGTTAGGATATCATAGTTATACAATGGTATTCTTGAGACTTTAGATGGGGACACTGGTTGGATGACGGTGGCCAACTGATAATGGTTGTTGGTGCCGATTATTGTCAATTATCATCAAGTAGGGATCTCCAACTCCAAGTCCAAATTTAGCTCCTGACACTCCTATGGAGAATAATGGTCTATTTCTAGCTTTCTTGCTGGATATTTCATAATTTAAGATGAGGCACTAAAATATTTCATGATATGGCGTGCCGATTCCTTAATTATAAACCATTTTTTAAGTATTTATGAATAGAGTGACCTCATAATTGAGCAACCTCGAGCTTGTTTTTTCTCTTGTCGAGATACATGATTTGACTATAGGCATGTGCAATTTACAGATTTTTGGTACTTCAACTAATGCTAAAAAATATTAGTTAGGTCTTAGGTGTTTGATTTTGGCTCGTTTGAACTTGCATCATATCACTTTTGGTGCCATTTAATTTAACTCGTCGACACATTTGTCTCAAATGTAAGTATGCTAAAATTGTTTTTAAATTTAATTAAAAAAATTCAACTTAAAATATTATATTGAGATTCATTATTAATTAAGTGAATATTTAAATGACGTATCAACTCTAATGACGTAGCTTTGCAAATTCAGTTCTAGAGTTATAAAGATCAATCGTAATGGATGTAAATATGATGAATTTCTTCTCATTCATATAAACTCATTATGTGTAGTTGGATTTATGCCTATATTATGTGAGTAATTAATCAAAATATGACAGATTTCTCTATGGAAAATTTGATGATCCTGCACAAATTATTGAATGAAAATAAGTAGAGAATTATTTATGGTGTATGCATGAGAGTATATAATTACATGCGAGTTAAGGATAATGGATTTTATTGAAAGTACGAGATGTGCCAAGAAGGGGGGGATGAATTGGAAAATTTTGAAATAAAGACACAAACCTAAATAGGAGTTCTAATTCTTATTTTTTTTTTTTTAAACAAAACTTAATTTGATGCGGAAGCTAATGATTAAAACATGATTACAACATAAGTGCTGAAAATTTAAAACACACAACAAAGATCTAGAATATAATTTTCACCAAGCAGTTATAGCAAATGTAAGATGCAAAGCATAAGTAAAGTGCAATAAACAAAAAAATCACACCATAAGATTTATAGTGGTTAAGTCACTTGACCTACATCCACTCATCGGAGTCCTCCACTATGAGAATTTCACTACTCAAAAGTAATTCTCCTTTTTCCTCCACAGCAAGGCGGAGAAGCATTTACAAAATCTCACTTTCATCTTCCCTGGTGTGACGGAGTACCAAACACTATGTCACCCTCTCGGTGACGGCAGCGAACCTTCTCATTTTTCTCCCTCCTGGAGAAGACAAAGTACCTTTGAGAACACGGACCTTGAAGGATCTTCCCCCTTAGAAAGCTCCCATAAGATTTTCTCGGGTCACAAGAGGAGTTTGAAGCAACCGTGTGATCCCCTCACACTCCTTCTCCCTCACAAACTCACATTCTCCTTCCTCTCACAAACCAAAATCTCATCAAGTAGCTCCCTCTCAAAGAGTTTCCCTTCTTGTCACGTTCCTCCCTCTTATTTATTAAAAAAAAAAAACAAAGTATCATATATAAATCAGGCTATAAAAAACCCTAAATTTTCAATTCAGCTATTTATATCTGTATAGTACGATCCAAGATAATACAATACGATAAGTTCAAAACAGTCTTCGTCCTGGTACGAAGGAGTACGAGCAGACAATTTTTTTTAAACAATATCATACATTACAATACAAATATCGTTAAGTACGATTTGTTATATTTCTTGTGTTCATATAGGACGAACGCTGGGATGACCAAAACTCGTCTCAATTAAATGCATGATACGATCCAATTCGTACAGTACGATCTGTTAAAAACTTCAAATCGTCTGGTACGATGTTTACATCGTCCCGTACGATTAGTTCAAAAATCAAGGGATCATCCAGTACAATGTTCGAGATGATAAAAAACAATCTCGTTTCATCATACGTTACGAGCCAAGTCGTACAGTACAATCACCAATCAATAATTAATTATTAATTTAATTAACTAATCATGGGAGTTAATTTATGTAAGTATTCAAATATTTATACTGTATGATTATATCGTACAGTACGATTAGTTCAAAAATCAAGTTTTAAAAACTTACTTAAATTAATATGGCGGTTAGTATTTCAAATTTAAAACACATTGTATAATACGATGATGAGCGTACAGTATGATTAGTTCACGGAGAATAGCCGTTGAGCCATAGTAGTTTGTACAATACTATTTAAAATAGTATAGTATGATCTACAGAGAATAAAAAAAAATTCCCTCAAAAAAAACTCTCACCTGTGTGTGTGCATGGTTGCTCAGTTTGCATACACGGCCAGACTCAATAAAAGAAAAACAAAAAAAGGAAAATACAGAGTTACAGACTTCACATCGTAATCTAACCAATCTCGAGTCTTCTGTTGTCTTGAGCAATATGTGATCTCTCTGAAATGTAAGTGCTCACAAACAAGAACAACTTTAAAAATATTCAATGAATAATGAGATAATTCAATCGATATTATTTGTCATTATCAAAATCTCAGGCTAGAGGTCATGGACTATAACATTTATGAGCTGTCAAATAAGAAATGAAATGAATAATGATGACTGTTGAATTGAGCACAAAGTTGATGATCCTAAGAATACTGAAGAAAGTCCAAGATTGTGCTACTACGATTATGACATGAATAATACAAAATAAAAGATAGTCAAATTGATTGATGTTCATATGATATGAAATGAATTATGTTATATTTATTATAATTTTAGCATGACTTTGTGAAGGACATGTAATCCTAATATTGAGGGAATTATATGAACATAATTATAAAATGATATTTTGGCTTTATTGTAAGCAATATGTCACGTTAGACTTAATAATGATGCTATGTCATACCATTGTTTGAATACTAGCAAGAGTAAGAAGATTTCGATGATGCTGACTCCTCTCATGCACTTGTGATTAGGCATTTAAAAAAAAAAAACCATATTAGTTATTGTTTTTAAATATTAAAAAATGTTATAAAATTATTATTATAAATAATTATAATCACTAACTTTGCTTTTTGAGTTGTTGTGGTCTACATAGATCTGAATCTCATTTTTAGAGTGTGACCAATCTAAAAATTTGACATTCTTGCGACCCTTTACAGAATTTATGGCAAAATAGAAACTGTGGTCTACACAACTTGCAGATTGTCCCATATCCATTCCTCACCAGAAATTTGCAGGTAGATTTTTGAAGACAGAGGCCTGTTTCATACGAAGCCTAAGACTAAAACTTAAAAAAGAAATAAGATTATAGGATAGGTTGCTAAAAAAACTTCAATTAATCCTTGATATTTCATCATTATTAGAAAAAAAAAAAAGGACTCAGTAGAACCAAAATGTTATTGTAATACTCATCACTGCATGGATCAGTAGGGAAAACAGCAATGCTACAATCCGCAAGGAATATATAGTAAGCCTTGATTCTTGATTGGTAAAAACCATATATAACACTAGTTAATTGTTACACTACAAATTATTTTATTAATTATAAAAGTTTTAAAACATTTTTTATTACTAATTAAATTTATGGTTATGTAATTAATTAAATAATTATTCTATTACTAAGTAAGCTTTTAATTGATATTTATACTACTATTGATCTAATTAAATTATTTTTATCTTAAATCATATTAATTAAACTAATAACATTATTTTCTAATACAAAATATTAAGAACGGTTTCTTCGTGTTTTTATCTTTGCGCTTCATCTTCGTTTGGGAGCCTTTCTTACTGTTTATTAAAGAAGATTTTCAGCACAAAAAATTTCCATTGCCTATGTACGATTTTCTTTTCCTCTTCTACATTTCTTCATTGCTGTTCTACTTTGCGTGAAGTTGCATTATCGAAGCTTCTTCGCTCCTCCAAAGACATTGTTCGTGTTGGATCGGAAGTAACGATATTTCTTCCTTTTCGCGTGCTTCTTAGTACATAAAATCGTAAATCCGCCGAAAGATGGGACCAGATTTAAGCCCTAAATCCGTAAATCCAGAATTTACTACGGATTCAAATTTATATGCGCTCGAAATTTTTTTGACAAATCTAATACCAAACAGTAAGGGGTTGTTTGGCAACAAGTGGGATTTAATTTTAGTGGGATTTAGTAAATCCTATAAATCCGGATTTAGTAAATCCGAAATGTGTTAAATCCTGAAAACTGTTTGGTATGCCAAATGTTAAATCCTGTTAAATCTGATAAACTGTTTTATAACATATTTTAAGATTTATGATAGTTAAGGATTTAAATGTTAAAAAGATAATTATTGAGTTAAAAATAAATTTATAATTAAAAATAAAAATTAATAAAAATTACTCGTTAATTATTATTTACAATATTAATTATATATTTAATAATATATATTTCAAGTTAAATTAAATAAGATAATTATATTAATATTTAATTACTAATTATATTATTAAGTTAAATTAGATAATTAATTTATGCACTAATTATACAATTAATTATTTAATTAATTTACTTAATTATTAATAATTTAAATTATATTAATTAAGTTAATCAATAGTACCTGTGAGGCGTCGTCTGAGGGTTTCGCCTTTCATCTACTCTTTTTCGTTGCTGTTCGGCTTCGTTGCTTTGCAGAGCTGTAGAGATTGCACGCGTCGCTTCTTCGGCTTCTTCGTGGCTGTTCGACTTCGCTCCTTCGAAGAATTTCCTTACTGTCGGATCGGAAGTTACGACATTTTGGTCGGAAGCAAGAACGGGAGTTCGCTGGCTGTGAAGGTAACTTTCTCCCTTTCGCGCGCTTCTTCGGCTAAATCCCGTTAAATCCACCGAACCGAGGGATTTAATAAATCTGGGATTTAAGCCGTAAATCCCTAAGTTCGGGATTTATGAAATCCCGGGATTTAGCCCCTAAGAAAACCGTTTGGCTGGATTTAGTGTAAATCCGACTTAAATCCCAGATATATCCGATACCAAACAGCCCCTAAGAAAGATACCGATTACTTCGCCGGCGTGGAATTAAGTACACGATCGTGATGGCGAAGCCTGCACCGGGTTGTTTTACACTCCAGAAGAGGAAACGCCTCCTCCTAATCTTCGTCGCTATTTGTTTCTCCGTTGCTGTCTTTTTCTGTTTCCGTGGCACCCTCGACACCTGCGATTTCCGCCGGGACAGCGTTGCAGCTTCAGTGGCGGTGGCTATGGATATGTCTCGCAACCTGCCTCCAGACGGTAATCTAGAGAAGAATCCGCTCGATTTCATGAGGTCCAAGCTTGTGCTTCTCGTCTCCCACGAGTTATCCCTTTCAGGTAATTGGAGGTGGAAATGTTTCCTCATTTTTCAATATGAGATGCAACCGAATAACCCAATCCTCCTTTTTCACATTAGCCGAATGAATTATGAGGTATAATAATTCTCTAGGCATCTTGTAGGCGGACCGTTGCTGCTAATGGAGTTAGCATTTCTCTTAAGAAATGTTGGTGCCCGAGTTATATGGATCACATATCAGAAACCTGCTGAAGAGAATGAAGTAATTCATACTTTGGAGCATAAGATGAGGAACAGGGGTTTGCAGGTATTGCGATTTTTTTTTTTACAAGTTCATGTTTTATGTTTCAATCATCATGAAATTCTATGCATCTCATATGCGCATGTAATGCTTTACACAGCTATATTGAGGTTAGAAATTTGGGTCCAAATATTCTTTTTAAAATTGTACTCGACAATTTGGTGGTATTTCATGATGAATCTTTTTATCATAGATGCTTTACACATCTCATATGTGCATGTTGTTAGACTAGAGTGGTTATTGGCTGCCGTACAGGAAGATGTGAAGTCACAACTCTGCCTTGTTTTAGGAATCTTCTATGCTGACTTTTAACTTCCTTTACAAGACCTGTATAAAATGTTGTTAGTGTGATTATTTTTTTATTTTACTCATGTGATTTTTTGCAATGCGCTTTAAGCTACTCATTGCACAATTATTTGAAAGCTCCTATCTCTGATAGTATCCAAATCATTTCCTTCGTTTTTCCTTATTTGCTTTCACGTAATGGCAGGTCCTTTCCGCTAAGAGCCAAAAAGCAATTGATACTGCTCTCAAAGCTGATATGATTGTTTTAAACACAGCCGTTACCGGTAAATGGCTCGATGTTGTGCTCAAGAAACATCTCTCTCAAGTTCTTTCAAAGATTCTATGGTGGATTCATGAGATGCGAGGACATTACTTCAAATTGGATTACGTCAAGCATTTGCCTTTTGTTGCTGCTGCGATGATTGACTCCTACACAACAGCTGAATACTGGAAGAACAGAACACAAGAACGTTTAGGGTATGTGTAAATTCGACTTCACCGTTCCTCTTGAAGGTGTGTTACTACTGGAAAAAAATGAAAATTCGTCGTTATTTCAGGAGTGAGTAGATTATGATACATTTGCAGATTATTAACTAATTATGGGGTGGAATAGTTACTTTTTAATGGAGAAAAATGGAAATTTATTTAGCATAATTATTATTAATTTAATTGGATTGCTGTAAGTGTTGTCCATCTTTTGATGTTTATAGTAGATGATCATGATTCTTATGTTGGGTGTATTACCATTTCCAAGCTTCAGAGCTTGTTTTACTGCCAAGAGGAATTGATGAAGATGCCACAATTTATTTTGTATCCTTACTATATTAATCATTTTATGTTTTTCACACATAACGTTCATCTTATTGCAATATTTCTTCATCTTTGGTTGGGAGGATTGCACCGTTGCCTGTATTTTATCCTCCATTTATGGTTGGAGTTTGCGTTGTTTGATCTACACAAGGTTTTTTAACTGAAGAGCTAACTTTCCTTTGAAACTGAAAATTTCAACCTTTCTGTGACTGAAAAGAAAGCTAAAGTTCAGATGAACAATATAGTAGCAGCGTATGGTTGGAACCTGTGCATTGTAGTATATTAAGTAATGCACAAGTTCTAACTTAAAATTTCAACCTTCTATAATTTAAAGGAAAGCTAAAGTTTCAAATGACTGAACATGGTTGTAGTGTATGTTGGGTAACTTCTGCGTCCTTGAATTCCAATTTCATTTCTCTTGCTCCTTTCTTCCTGTCCTTTTTTTATATGTAATCTTATTTTTTATTATGTTGCTTTAATTTCATCTGTTTTGTTTGTACTTGCAGTATCCACATGCCAAAAACATATGCCGTTCATCTTGGAAATAGCAAAGAACTGATGGAAATTGCTGAAGATTATGTTGCCCAACGGGTTCTTCGGGAGCACATACGGGAATCACTTGGAGTTCGAAGCGAAGATCTCCTCATTGCCATTATAAACAGTATTTTCTTGTTTATTTTTATTGATAACTGTTTCCTCAATTTACCCAAGAGTTTGGTATAAGAAAATGAACATAGGACGTTTATAGGTTTATATTTTGCTTTTATGTTCTGGCCAATTTGCTTATAATCCATCTGAAAAATAAATATTTGTGGAATTTCTAGACAGCTGCTTTACTTCGACTCAAAGAACTTTATAATCACAAGAATATTTGTACGAAGTAGGTGAGGAAACCTCGTATGCTTACTTTGTATGTGAGAATAATCATTATTTCCTTAGACTTACTTGACCATACAAGATAGATATTTTACTTTAACCTTCCAAAATCCTTAGAAGGTATAAATAAGCTTGTAATTTGATAGTGGCTAGTAGGATGTAATGCTAATTTTCTGATTAAAAATATTCACGTTTCTTTGTAAAATTGCAGGTGTATCACGTGGAAAGGGACAAGATTTATTCCTTCAGTCATTTTATGAAAGTCTTCAATTGATCCGAGAGCAGAAGTTCGAAGTGCCTGCAATTCATGCTGTAGTAGTTGGCAGTGATATGAATGCCCAGACGAAGTTTGAAGGAGAACTAAGAAACTTCGTGGCAAGGCAAGGAATTCAGGACAAAGTTCACTTTGTCAATAAGACGCTTACAATTGCTCCGTACTTGGCTGCAATTGATGTGCTTGTTCAAAATTCTCAGGTATAGTTATTGTCCATTCTTCAGACAGTAGCTTATTTATTACCAACTTCACCCCAAGATCTTTTTCTTTTCAATGAATAGTTTCATCCGTCCTCAAAACTCCTATTACTGCTTCTGGATTTTATTTTTTGTAGTGTATCACAGCTTTGCGAGGGCAATAATAATTCTTACACTGTCCTGGAACTTATTAATTTATGACATGAAGAATCAATTTTAATGTCCGCCACCTTAAGGTGTTGTTCGTCACAGCCAAACTTATCCAAGAGAAGCGTCAGGACTTAGAGTGGATTTGATAAACTTATCTTAGTTGTTTAAAAATACCCACACCAATTTTCATTGACGTATTGCAGTTCAGATATGCTGAACTTACAGTGACATGAAGTCAACTTTGGGAGCTTATAAAAGGGAAAACTCTTTTAAGTGATGCAAGCTAACACACACACACACACAAATTGTGATGCCACACCAAATAAGTCATATAAACATGTGATATTTCAAAAGCCTGTGACAACTTAAAGCAATGGAAAACATTTTAGTAGCATAATAGATGAATACAGTAGACTTTTCGATAACATTAAATTGCTCAGTATAAAGATATTTTTATTCACATGCACATGACAATCTAATATAATTGTAAAAATTAGCCATTACTAGGCTTATAAATAAATTTTTGCCTTATTAGAGTTAGTATCTCACTGTAAATTTTGGATCCTCGAAATAATTTTTTATTTTTTATTTTTACTGTATCGAAGTCCCTTTCATTTAGTAACAAAATAATAAAATAATAATTTCCTCAACTAAACTCAATTCCTGACTTATATATCACAATTCCAACTCATAATAACATCAAAATTACATGTTACCTTAAAAAGATGATTCGTAATACAAGCCCTTAAGCCTGTCAACCTTAATCCAAACTCAGTTCACGAAAATCAACACAAAATCCCGTTTTTCGCTCGCAAACCTAAGCTCCAGTTCTCTTTCTCTCATTTCTCCTTATCCTATGAGTGACTGCATATAGCAGAGCGGGATGGGTTCACTACACTATTCACCGCCCAGAGCCCGGAGCCTCACATCATGCTGTTCTGGAGGTCACTTAGCTATCATCAGGAGAACCAGGTAGTCGTTGCAGCAGCACAGCTGCTTCCCAACTGATGTCTTTTTTCTACATGAATTCTTGAATAATCTTTCTATATCGAGTTGCTGTTTGATATTTTTTCAGCTGCATGTTGATTGTCTTTCTAGTGTTTGTTCAAATGCCTAACGGAGAAAAAACAACTAAGTGTCCGTACCGTTAAAATGATATTTAAATTTCATTAGCGGTCTTTATTAAGAGCTTTATAAAAAAATGCTAAAACTTATATCCAACAACAACAACAACATAAAGCCTTTATCCCACTGTGGGGTCGGGCTACATGAATTATTTTTCTTCATTATGATCGGTTAAAAGTTAAATTCTTATTTAAATCTAATAAAAAAAAGATCAGTTCTAATATTTTCTAACAAAATCTTGTATCCAAAGAGAATAATTAAATCTAACAAAAATTCTAATCATGAATAAGAGAAATTTTATAAAAAATAAAGATGGGCCCAAAAAAAGGATGTGAGCTCTGTTCAGCACTTTAGTGGTCTGGTTTAACATCTTTAAGTAGCCTATAACCAATTTGTGTTTTGCTGGCTTATTTGATTTGAATGGTTGTACTGCATCATCTAATTTATGAGTCTTCATTTGGTGGTTCTTTTAGCTATTTCAGTTTTCAAAAACATGACATCACATTTTTTATTTGTATCTAAACATGCGACACAATTTTAAATAGTTTATGCATCATTTTACTGGTTTCAGGATCATTAGCAACACATTAGTAGAGCATCTGTGATTTTATTTGATTTTGAAAAGCACTAAGAAGCACCAAAACATATTCAACAAAAACATATTTATTTACCAAAAGGACTCTTGAATGTAAGTGTCAGAGTTCTTCACTAACGAGAAGTTTCAGGTTGCGTTTGTTTGCCACTATTTATTTATTTTTGCTAATGCTTCCGTAAACTTTTTCGTTGAAATGACACTTTTTATATAATGAACATCAACATAGATGCACTTGTTGTTGTTCCTGGGATTATAAATGTGTTAGATGTCCTCAATGCAGATTTCTAATCTCCCTTCCTGCTCTATAGGGTCGAGGAGAATGCTTTGGGAGGATAACCATAGAAGCTATGTCATTTCAGTTGCCAGTACTGGTAAGTCTCTCATCAAATGAGAAATATTAGCTATGATTCATTTGGTCGCTTGAAGTTATAAATCATATTTCGAAAGATGATGAAGTTGGTTAAATTGAAAAATAAAATCATCATTTTTTTTAAACATATTTCCTATTCAGAAGCAATCATGAGCTCTAAGATGATTTTATTTATATGAAATTGATTGATTTATAGGGCACAGCAGCTGGTGGCACTACTGAAATAATTGTTGATGGATTGACCGGTTTGCTTCATCCTGTGGGCAAGGAGGGAGTTGGTCCATTAGCAAAGAACATTGTAACGCTTGCCACTCATGTTGAGAGAAGGCTGAGCATGGGGAAAGAAGGCTACAGGAGGGTGAAAGAAAGGTTCATGGAACATCACATGAGTGAAAGAATAGCTTCAGTTTTCAAACAAGTTCTACAGAACCGTTCTGCCTGAATTACCTTTTGAAGACTTTGTAAATTACAATTTTGATGAGTTTTCTTTACAATGTACAGAGTGATTTTTTGTTTCTTTTTTGTATTATCATTTAATCCAATAAAGCTTCCATGTTCACCTAATAATCCCTTGTTTGGAATGAAGAAAACTATGTGGTTTTAGATGATCAGATTAAGGAGCGTTACCCTGCACTAATTATCTCTGAGGATTTGCCTCTTTATTTGTTTGGGCCGCATAATTTATATATAAATATATCAAAAACAATGATTTAATATTAAATAGTTTAAATTGGTCAGTGCACATTATTCGAAGCGCATTCATCAAAATTTGTATGTTTTGCGTAATTTCATCAAATATATATTAATTAGTTCCCAGGAACAGTACGATTTAAGCACATTCAGCCACCTTGGATATACGATGAAGAATAAAAAATTTGCTCATGAGAAATTGACTGAAGATAACCATATGAAGATTAATATAGGTCAGCATCACTAAAAGAAAACTTGCGGGACTTATGATCCAATGACACTTTTGATACAATTTTGGATAAAACATAAAGATTTCCACCAAAACTCGGAAAATTTAATTGAAATTTCATCAAAACCTTCGAGTAGTCAAATTTATAATGAAAAAATGGTGCTAATTTCAGCTTCACTTGAGCAAAAGAAATCAACAGAGCTTGCATAGTAATCATATCATAAAGAAAAAAAAAGGCAAAATTTCTGCATAATATGAAATATAGGCTAAAGTTTTACATTCATACGACTAGAGAGAAGAAGCAAGCTGCTCCCTCTCAAACTGAAGCGCATAAAAAGAAATTAACTGCTACAAGATAATCACATACACATACAAATCTAGTTGTTGCAAAATCTATAGTAGATACTTCCAAAATGCTGGTCGATCCCTTGATATAACAAGTGCTCTTGACTCCATATAATCAAATGTTGGACGAAATAAATCATCGGGACCAATAGTTTCCTTCACCACATCTGTGTCTCCACTGTCATTCAAAGCATCAAACACAAAAAGGCCCATTCCACATATGCCCATAACAAAATCTGAGTTTCCCCAAACCTGAGTGATTGAAGAGTGATGATAATGAGAATTAAATCCTGGCATCATATAGGTGGTGATGAGACTGCCTTTTCGGAGCGAAAAATGCTCAATATGCGAGCGTGGACTGCTGCTCCTTGCGGATAATCTTCCTTCAGTGCTCCCAAGAAAAATGGAGTCACTGCGGGAGAAGATAGAGAGACCATCACCACCATGCCTGGATATCTTTAGTCCTACACCAGAAGGGATTCTAAAATCAAACACATTGACACCATCCTGAGTGCATAAAACACCGTCATTACCCTCCACTTCAGTAGAGCTTGCTCTGCATCAAATGCAATAAGGTTTGTCAGAAATAGAAATACTTAGCATAGGAAGTCTAGACAATAATGTAAGCTTAATCAGCTCAATAAATTACTGCCATGTTTGGTCCAAAGTTATTTAGACAGCGGCGTAATTTAAATAAGTGTTATTTACATACTTTATCTATCAAATGCTACTTGCTTGACTAAATTTCATCTTATAAAAATGATATTATATTATCTAGAATGACCGTTGTGTTATTATTTATTCAAACAATCAATAACTTCAACATCTGTAAGTCAAAATAAGAGAACTTTTAGTATTGCACTAGTAATAAAGATCTAAAATTGACCAAATCATTATAACTACCTGAGGGAAAATGGTAAAACTTGTAGAAATGAAAATTATCCAAATTATGCATTAGCAAGCATGAGGAGAAGCATCTTTCTTAATAAAAAAAGGGCAAAAAATTGTCCAAATTTGACAACATATGGGAACAAAAATAATGAAAAGATATAGAAAGAAATAGCACCAAAGAAAAATAAAATCACCTCTGCCGGACACCAGCTCCTATCTCAGCATCTGTGTTATTCACATGAAGGGAATAGAATTTTTTGCCAACAAAAGGTACAGTAAGAGTAGGCTGTGGGTTGAGTGAATTGACATCCCAAAGAGTAATGGCTTCCCTTTCTGCTATGATCACCTTCCCCTTGCTTCTCCATTGGAGAGGGCTTGAGTATTCCATTTCAGCAACAGGATTGTTCACTTCCCATGTCATTACCAAATCACCATCACGAATATCATAAGCATTGACAACCTTCTGCCTGCTGAATGTGGAGATCAACAATGGTCCACATGGCCTGCACCAACAAGATTGACTTTCCAATAAGGATGATGTAATAAGGGAACTTCTGGCCATTGAAGTAAATCCAGTTCTACTTGATGAGCCTGAGAAACTATTATCCTTTCCCCCAACAATTAGAAAAGCTTTAACATCTTTCGTGTAGAAGTCCCAGGAACAAAATCCAGACTCTAAAGCATTTCCTGCTGATGCTGCAACAACATATTGTCCAGAGCATCCATCTATTCCAGGGGCACGAATTAACCAACAATCACCCCATAAATTACTTGGAAAGCCAGCTGGGGCCTTGTATTCAGACTTCACCTGGTACAGGCATAAGCAATTTTTGAACCTTAGGGTACATACGATTATCATAGAGTATTGTACATGAAAATACAGAAAGACAAACTAAAGACAAACTGCTGACAAAACATAAGAGCAAATGCAATTTGAAATGAATTGACAATATACTGAAATGAAAGTAAATTTCTCCTTTGAAGGAAGAACGATCAAAAAATAACTTTTAGATGGAACTGTAATTTATAAAAAATAATTTGGAAAAAAATAACAAGGGATTTTTGTTATAGATGATGTACCTCAGAGTTGGAAATGTCATAGTAGGAGCAAGAATTATCATCATGAGCAAGAAGAACAGCTTCTCCTCCAGAAACAAACCATCCTCCAGTTGAAACCTTCTGACCAATTTCAGAAAGCTGATAAATGGTAGAATCCTCAGTAGCTACGCATGACATTGACGGAGGATTATTCTCGGGAGTACCGATTTCTTCAAGTTTTTCATTAGACTCCAGTGCAACCTCCTGTTGCTGCCCTCTAATCATGCTGCTTGCATCACATTGGCCTGATGATGTATTCTCTGGTTGCATTTTGTTTGCCATGCCATTAGTTAATTGCACATTTACATCAAACTTTTTAGGTTTAGGTTGCTCTTCTCTTAAAGAAGCCAAAAACTCTAGCGCAATGGGGTTTTCATCAGTGAAACCATCAGATATATTTTGGGCTCCATTCATCCTTGAATAGGCTAGTTTACAGCACTTAATTTGTTCCCCTGAGATGACTGATGAAATGCGTTCCCTCATTAACTTGTGATGTGGGAAGAATCTAGCTTCCAGTTTTTCATGTTCCGAGCTTTTAATAGAAGGTAATGAATTCCGTGGTATCTCTGTAAGATTTGAAATTACACAATCGTCAAATTTGCCTGAATATGAAGAAAGAATTTCAAATTTGGCCCCATCCTTGATGTTATCCACAGCTTTTTCAACACCAAGTATTTTCTTCTGGATATCAGAAAGAACAAGCCCAGATTTACCTGGCTTGTTCTTATCTAACATGTCTTTGGTTTGCTTGATCTCCAAGGCTATTTTTTGAACCTTGCCTTCTAATAGTGCAAGCTTCTCATGAAGGTTGCTCTGATATCTATTAGCAGTACAAGCATCTTTCACAGATCCCAACCCATCATTTCCCTTAGCCTTTACTGCTTCAATATTTAGTTGCACTGCTTCTTTTCTATGATGCACACGAATCAAAGAAGTGTTTGCAAGTTCACCTTGGGAATTACCAAAATCATTTGAAGCATTGGCATTATCGTCTGGGTGTGAATTCAAGCAATTTTTCTCCATATGAACTAATGTATTATCAACACAGACCTCTCCCGTCTTGCAGAGGCTTTTAGAGACCAAATCCAAGGTTCCCTTGTTTTCAGAGTTGTCAAATGGCTTCACATCTATGGTCATAGAACTCCGAGCTTTTCTCACTTCATCAATGTCACTTCCCACTGTTTCATCTCCGTGACCACATTTATCAATGTGCTTTACCTCAACCAAAAAAACTTTTTCTCCATGACTTTCTAAACCCCCTACCTCATTGCTCCCAATCCTATCCACTGGCTCCATGTTAGGACCAGAAAAATCTTTACCGACACTGTTTTGAGAATCAGATGGACCAATATATGGTTCTTCAGCTTTGCGACCAACTTTCTTTAAAGACTCATAATAACTCCGCTGAGGTTTTGCCCCCAAGCACCCTTTAGATTTGCAACCATCTGTAACTCCTCTCATCAAGTTCACATATTTCTCACTCTTTACACCAGGGTTCTTACCCAGTTGGGCTTTTGCCGCCAGTTCCTTATCAAAAGCTCTAAATCCAGAAAAGCTTCTCCTTTCCCCGAAGCTAGAAATTCTAGTGATGGCATCGCCATGAAAGTCAGAAACTTTACCTCTGGAAAGGAAAGATGTAGAGCGTAGGACGGCAGCTACAGGCTTCTCAGCATGCTTGGGAAGCGGGTTATCAGAACGAGCAAAAGTAGCCCGGCCGGCTGAGAGGGGTCTCGGTTTATCATTTCCGGTGGAGCAGCAGGCCATAGATGGACGACCAGCGGAGATGGGGCGTGGATTCTCCTTACCATGATGGTCAAGCCGAGGGATCGAGGATCGAGAGGCTGAGATGAGTCTTGGGAGCTCTTTTTGGGCTGCAGCGAGGGGAATACTCTGCGATCTGGGCTTATCTTGGCGATTGTGAAGCGGAAGGGGTTTTGAGGTCTTACAAGCGATGATCTTTCCACCCGCTCCTCCCCTTTCCTTGAGCCTGGACGACATTTTTCTAGGGTTTACGTTTTGGGACGAGAGGGATCAGTCGCGCAAGTGAGAGAGAGATAGAGCGAGCGAGAAATAATGCGATTTTAAATTTCAAACCAAGACTGGCTCCGCGCATGATTTGGAGCTGATAATTTTAAGAAAGGAGCTTCATTTACATTGATATTTCTGATGGAAGCGTTAGAATATAAAAATTAATCAGAGTAAAACAATGTCGTTCATAAGCACTTTTCCTGTGTTATTTAAGGCTTCGTTTGGGACAATTTTTTTATTGCTTCTTAAAATAACATTTTAATATAAAAATTAAAATTTATGTACTAGAAAGTTGCTTTAAGAAGCGATAAGAAAGCCGACCCAAACGAAGCCTAAGTTTTGAATTCAAAACTTTTTAATTGGCTGTAAAAATTCTCTGAATCAATATATGAAGGTCACCTACGTACTGCACAAAATGTTAATTAACATAGCATTTTGCCTTTACTTCCGTTTTTTTTTTTTTAATTTGTGCTGCTACTAATCCGGGAGCGGGGTCATTATATAATAAGATCTATAAATATATTCTGAGATTTTTTTCATTTGATTTTTCCAAGCAACCTCTTCCTCATTGGATTTTGTTCTTAATCACTAAGCAGGTCATTTGTACGAGTTGATCCATATACTAAGATTCTTCTGCATATATGTTTTGCATATTATGACTTATTCGGAACAATTTTTTAGCATTTATTAAAGCAATTTTTTAATTAAAAAATTTAAATTCGTACTAAAAAATTACCTTAAGAAACAATTTCAAATTAAGCATAAATTTTTTCTTTGCACAAATTATTTATTAATTCGAATTTTAAATCAATGAACTATAATCATAAAAATAATATAATTAAAAAGCAAATTAATTATGATACAATTAATTAATTTTAATTATATATGAATTAGTTATTAATTATAAATTTATAAATAATTATCTAAATTAATTATCAATTAATCAATCCTTAATTATATTATATTCTTAATTAATTTTAAAATAGTGAAACTAAATTAATTTGTTCTTACTTCTTATCTTATGGCAATTCTTCTTATAGCCGGGTTTGCTTTTCCTCTTCTCCAGCTGTTCGTTGCTCTTCGACTTCACCGGCTTCGCGAGTTTTGAACAAATCGCTAAATAACTTCGCCTCCTTCGACGACGTTCCATCCTGTTCGTTCCGATGTCACACCTCCTAGCCGTTCTTCTGTTGGATTGGAAGTAACCACGACGACGAAGGGCGCTTGCTCGTTGCGAAGGTAGCCATCTTTCTTCCTTTCGCGCGCTTCTTCGGCAAAATCCCTTCAATCAGCCGAACTCCCGGATTTAGTAAATCCGGGATTTACGGCAAAAGGAGTGAAATGAGGATTTGTCTCGCTGTGAGATTTAACAGTTACTTAAATCCTGTTTGGAAGGATTTAGCATAAATCCTGCTCAAATCCTGCATAAATCCTGTATCCAAACAACCCCAGAATGTAATATGTGAGTGCCAAAGTTATGGGAAGGTTAGAATAATGCTATTATAAAAAAAAAGTAGTTGGGACCAAATCAGCTGCATAAATATGGTTAAATTCAAATACAGTTAGTAAGCTTAAAAAATTTCTATAGTTCGATTAAGCATGTTATAAATGCATTAAACATATCATATGCGAGCAAACTATGTTATCTTGATAAACATTAAGTTTGGTCAAAAACCTTACATTTTGGTAAGATGTAGTATATCTGAGTAATAAATTTTATATTTAGGCAAAAGATCTTATTTCTAATCAACTCTTATATGTGCATGTAGGCCTGGTGGAAATGATGCACGTTGGAGATAAGCTGTGCAGTAGATCATGTTACTGCCTGATTGGGTCTGCTTTTGTAGGTAAATACATTCAGTATACTTCAATATCTCGATCTGTGTCCTACTTGATTTCCATCATGTTTAGGACTTGTACCAAGACTTAGTTGTCTGAATTTCCAGATGTTTAGTTTTATCTTCTTTTCCGTTGGCTATTCTTTTTAAGATAATTATCTAAGTGAGGAAACTCTTTTATTTATCAACTACTTATTTTCTTAATTCTTCAAGCAACAAAAACATAGATATATTCGGTTAATTATCCTTTTGTAATATTTGGATTTAGCAGAATAATAAAATATTTAATAATATATAGATTTTTTTATTTGGTAGACAATATTATGCCTAAAATCTTGTGAGGTATGAAACATGAGGAAGTTATAGCGTTGGCTGGACTTAATTTTATAATTCTTCCATCACAAACTTCCGAGAGAACTGTTTTGGTTCTAATATTACTAGCTTACCTTTTGCAATTTGTTAGGTTTATGTGAGGAAATTGAGAAAGGAATGTGTTGCTTTCAATGATGAAAGTGAAACAACAACAACAACAACAACAACAACCATTTATTCCACTGTAGGGTTGACTGCATGAATCATTTTTCTCCATTGTGTCAGGTTAAAAGTTAAATTCTCATTTAAATATAATAAAAAAAGGCCATTTCTGATATGATCTAACCAAGTCTTTTTAGGTGTACCTATACCTTTCTTAGCATAAATCAAATCTAATACATCTATTTTCCTAACCGGGTCATCAAAAAGTTGCTGTTTTATGTGACCAAACCATCTAAAGAGACTCTCTCTAATCTTATCTTTCACTGGAGCTACTCTAACTTTTTCACGTATATGCTCATTTTGTATCATATCTCTAAGAGTAAAGCCGCTCACGGACCTGAGCATCCTCATCTCTGCAACACTTAACTTAATATTATGCTTCTATCTTAATGGATAACATTCTACAACATAAAGCATTGTAGGTTGCACCACCATCTTATATAATATTCTCTTAAGTTTGAGGTGGACTTTTTTATCACACAACAAGCCCGATGCATTCCTCCACCTCAACCATCCAACTTGAATTCTACTAATAATATATCAATCTATTTCACCATCACTTTGAACAATAGACCCAAGAATTGCAATGCCTTATAACATAGAATGTTGGCCATTAAAAGATACAACAACAACAACAACATCAAGCCTTTGTCCCACTACGTGGGGTTGGCTACATGAATCCTTTTTCGTCATTGTGTCCGGCTAAAAGTCAAATTCTCATTTAAATCTAATAAAGAAAGATCATTTCTAATATTTTATAACCAAGTTTTTTTAGGTCTACCTCTACCTTTCTTAACTTAAGTCAAATGTAATACCTCAACTTTCCTAACCAGGTCATCGAAGGCCTCCGTTTAATGTGACCAAACCATCTAAGGCGACTCTCTCTAATCTTATCTTCCACTGGAGCTACTCCAACCTTCTCATCTAAGGCCTCCGTTTAATGTTGGCTATTAAAAGATATGCATAAAATTAATTTAAGTATTGTAGAGATGAGATGAAGATGCTCAGGTGCATGAGCGGCTTCGCTATTAGAGATAGAATGTGAAACGAGTATATACATGAAAAGGTTGGAGTAGCTCAAGTGGCAGATAAGATTAGAGAGAGTCGCGTTAGATGGTTTGGTTATATAAAACAACCTAATTAGGAGAATAGATGTGTTAGATTTGATCTATGTTAAGAAAGGTAGAGGTAGACCTAAAAAGACTTGGGTAGAAATTATTAGAAATGAGCTTTTCTTTATTAGATTTAATTGAGAATTTGACTCTTAACAAGACATAATGAAGAAAAAAAGATAATGTAGCTGACCCCACGTAGTGGGATAAAGGCTTAATGTTGTTGTTGTTAGTTGAATACATGATGGAACATGATCTTAGGACAGGATAAACTTGCTGAACATAGTCTCTCAAGTTGCACCTTAGTATTAAATTGTTTATAATTGGCTTGTTTCAGACAAAACTAAGTAGTTTCAATCAATTTACAGTTGTTTAATAGACCAAGCTTTGAACTTTCCCTGTTAAAACAACAGCCGCCTTAGATGTCAAGTGTATCGGTCCTATATCTTAGTAAGGTGTTTGTAGCCTTGTAGACTTTTGACCACCCAGGTGGGAAATTAATTGCATAAGTGAATCAAATTCTCATTACAAGACATATATGATATTTAAATGTATGAACTATTTACTGTTTACTTTATTCATGAAATTTTTTATATAAATTTTTCTAAGCATTCTTATTTTTTATCGCTGTTTTCTTCTTGACAGCCATATGTTTGTATTCACCTTTTACTACTTCAGTGACGGTACCTCGTTCCAACTGTTATGCCCTTGATAACAGCAGCCGCCTTGTTGATTTTGTATCCTACACGTCATCTGGCTGAAAAGTCAATGCTTTTCGATAGTTTTATGTAATGTGTTCATTCATCTTTTACTTTTCTGGTTTTTCTTAATCTATTTTTCAGACAGATTGGATAGGTCATGTTCTTACGCATGAAGGGCAGGTAATGTCATGAAATAATAATCTTTGGTGCTTTTTAGATAAGATCCTTATATTTGTATTATTTTGTCTGTTTTTGATCAACCGAGGGTTGTAGAATATTCTGGCAATTTTTTCTTATTGCAAAAAACTAAAAAGATGTGAACCTGGGAGAAAATTGATAGGAAACACTTGTAGATCTCAAGTATTTCCTATCAATCTTCTGAAAACAGCAAGAATTCTCCACAAAAAGCCGCACAAAATCACAAAAAACAGTGGATAATTTTTATTATTTGATGAAATAGAAACGGAAAATATCAAGATACAATTGATCCTCTATTCGAGAGGAGGATCGATCTCTCCCAAATCTCTAAATGCCGCTAGAGCCCATATAAAATCTAAATATAGGAGATCTCAAATTTCAGCCAAATTCAAGATGCCCTAGCCATAAGTAAACAAAGTATTTAATGCATACAAATCAAAAGGAAATCCCTAAACAGTCCCTACATTCAAATTTTCCTTCCAAATCCCTCAAAAATCCTTCCTAAAACACTCAATTAGATCTTGTGGTACGTGCTACTAAAGCTGGAGGGGGAGGCGTTTCGCCTCGTTTGTGCCTGGTTCGGTCCCACGTGGATCGGTCTAATAGACCGATTTAACAATACTCCCCTCTCAAAGATCCACCTTGTCCTCAAGGTGGAGATATGCTCGTGTTCCCGTGGAGGTGGTTGAAAATCCTTACCAAATTGTTGAATCAAGGGCTGCACTGAAAGAAAAACATTCCCTCCCTCCTCCATCTTGATCACATCTAGCATGTGTAGTCCCACCAAATAATCTTCTCCCACCTCTTGTAGGCTCCTAACCATGATCTTAAGTGATACCATGGCTTTGGATAGCCCTTCATCTCCCCTTATAACCACCTTTCTCCCATCCACAATTAATTCCATCGTGAGTGCTCCCCAATTGTCCTTGGTTTCCTCCAAGGTTTGCTACCATTTCATCCCCAGGATGACATCAGTACTTCCTAACTCTAGTGGGAGAAAATCCTCCCTTACTTGAATCCCCTAGATGGTTAACACCACTCATCTACAGATCTCATGGCCTTTTTCCACCTTCTCTGTACCCATCATCATCCCATAATAAACGGTGTCCACCAATTTTACTCCTAATTGGTTGACGACCTGACTGAAAATAAAATTATGGGTAGCCCCATTATCAATCAATACTACCACGTATATTCCTGATATTTTCCTCTTAACCTTCATCGTATGATTGGAAGTGATTCCTACTATTGAATTCAGGGAGACCTCCACCACATCCAAATGCAACTTGTCATCCATCTCTCGCTCACCTCTCTCAGTTTTATTGTCATCACAGACAGTGAGAACCTGAAGAGTTCGATCTCTACACCTGTGCCATGGAGTATACTTCTCATCACACAGGAAACATAACCCTTTTACCCTTTTCTCCTGCATCTTCTTCTCTGTCAGCCACTTGAAATTTTCCCCACTCCCTCCTACAAGCTTCTCCCTGATGGTCTCATTAATGTTGCCTGATGTAGGCCCCTTGGGTGCTTGAAGAGTGTTCATCGTCCTATAAGAGCCTCCTGAGTTGCTGCTCCTAGCTCCCTTCTTTAAATTTTTCTGATTTTCAACCAATTGTGCTAACTTCATGGCCTCCCCCAAGTCCCTCGGCATCAGGACAGTCTGCCTTTAGCCCTTTCATGAAGTTTCACTCAAGTACAGTATATGATAATCGCTCCACCCTGCTGGCCAGGTGCTCAAACTGCTTCCGGTAGTCTGCTACTGATCTGTCCTGCATCAGAGCAAAGAACTAGTCATAGAAATCTTCTCTCCGGTCGGTTTGGAAGCGTTCTATTATACAGTCCTTGAATTCCCTCCAGTTATTGATAGGTCTCCTATGGTCTCTCCAGTAGTACCATGATAGAGCCTTCCCTTCTAAGCATAAGACTGCCGCTATTAGCTTCTCCTCATCTGCCAACCCATTGACGGCGAAGTATCTCTCCACCTTATAAATCCACCCATACACATCCTCCTCTTTAAATATGGGCATCTTCAGCTTCCTCACCTTCTGATTGCCACCATTTCCCCTTATTCTTCCATAGCTTCCCCTCTCCCAAGTGTTCGATCCTCCCCATGTCTCCTGGTCTTTCCTTGCCATAGCCCAAAGCCCCTTCGAAGTCCCCTATTCTTTCTTCAAAATCAGCACCTCGATGGCCATAATATCCCTCATGGCGTTCCCCAGATGGGGTCTTCTTCTTTCTCCTTCCATGATTTCCACCTCATCTTTCCTCCTTACGGATTTCAGAGTTCGTGCTTTTCCCTTCGACACCTTTTGCCACGGAAGCTGTCGTTTGGTTGTGGATTTCCAACATTTTCTTCATCACGTCTCGGAGATTGGCTACTTGTCCTTCCATGGATGAAATCTTTTCCTACTCCACCGTTGTCTTGATTTGATTCATCTCCCCTTCAAGCCTTTCTTCCAAAGCATCCTCCTTCTTGGCTACCATCACTATCTGGAGTTTGTAGATTCACAAAATCTGAAATTGGGACTCCAAAAACGGCAACTTCCCCCTTTTCAGGACCAAAAATAGTTGCTGGAATTTGCTGAAAACAGCCCTCCATTGGTCCCAAGACTTGCTCTGATACCAATTTGATAGGAAACACTTGTAGATCTCAAGTATTTCCTATCAATCTTCGGAAAACAACGAGAATTCTCCACAAAAATCTGCACAAAATCACAAAAATTGTGGATAATTTGTATTATTTGATGAAATAGAAATGATAAATATCAAGATACAATTGATCCTCTATTCGAGAGGAGGATCGATCTCTCCTAAATCTCTAGACGACGTTAGAGCCCAAAGAAAATCTAAATCTACGAGATCTCAAAATTCAGCCAAATTCGAGATGCCATAACCCTAGCAAAACAAATTATTTAATGCATACAAATCAAAAGGAAATCCCTAAACAGTCACTACATTCAAATTTCCCTCCCAAATCCCTTAAAAATCCTTCCTAAAATGCTCCGTTCGATCCTGCGCTGCATGCGGCTAAAGTAGGAGGCGGAAGCGTTCCGCTTCGTTTGCGCCTGGGCTGGTCCCGTGTGGACCGGCTGGACCAGTCCAATGGACCGGTCTAAAAAAATTTAAATAGATGGCAAATTCATGACCACTTTTCCTTTCAGTTGAGACAAACTTTAAGTTCTTAAAATGCTAAGAATTTCCCTTACCTAATTAGCTGAAGCTTTGTTTTTGGCTAGAATCAAGTATTCCATGTAGTTTGTGATAGGAAGTGGTTGTAGAAATCCAATTCCCCTTGGCTGAAATTGAATTTCAGCAATCCAAATACAATCTCGAAGGCTATTTGTAGAAAGATAACGGAAGAAAACGCTCTTCAATTGATGAAATAGGGAAGAAAACGAACAAGATACAATGGATTCTCAATTGGAGAGGAGGATCTGACTCCCCCAAATCTCTAGCCAGTGGCTAAAGCCCAAAACTCCCTAAGAACACTCTAAATTTTAGAAAACACAAGATAAAACCTAACTACTGCCAAAATAACCCTCATAATTTGAATTTCTCTCATAATCCCCTTTTTAAGTTCCTCTTAATTGCTGGACTTAATTACTACTAGACTGCTGAGCCCCACCTCAATTAAATAGATGCCTGTTTCGCCTAAACAGGCGGAATGTTGTTCCACCAAATAGGCGCCTGTTTGGCATCTAACAATACCCCCCTCCCAAAGACCACCTTGTCCGCAAGGTGGAAAGACGGCTCCTTTAACTTTCTCGTCATCACAAACAATAAGAACTTGAAGAGTTCTGTCATTACACTTGTGACCCGGTGTATACCTCTCTTAACATCTGAAACTTAACCCCTTCGCCCTCTTTTCACGTACTTTGTTTATGTGAATTTTTTGAAGTTTTCCTCTGGTTTTTCTCCTACAATCTTCTCATTCAGGGTCTCCTTAAGAGTACCTGATGTCGGCTCTTTGGATGTTAAAAAGGTGGTGGTCATCCTATACGGAACTCTTGAGCTGCTACCTCCAGCCCCTCTCTCCAGGTCTCTCTAATCCTCCACTAGCTGGGCTAGCTTCATAGCCTCTCCGAAATCAAGAGGCATGATCACTCTAACTGCCGTCCAAATCTCTAATTTGAGCCCTTTCATAAAGTTCCCATCCAGCATAGTCTCCGAAATCTGGTCAAGTCGGTTGTCCAAGTGCTCAAATTACTCACGATACTCCACAACTTTCCTCTCTTGTGTCAGGGCGAAGAACTGCTCATAGAAGTCCCCTCCTTGCTGGTTCAAAAATGTTCCAACAAGTAGTCCTTAAACTCCCTCCAGGTCCATATGGGTCTCCTCGTATCCTTCCGCTAGTATCATGCTAGATCTTTTCCCTCCATGCATATCCCGGCTAAAGTTAATCTTTCCTCCTTTGTCATCCTATTGACGGTAAAGTATCTTTCCACCTTGTAGATCCACCCATAAGCATCATCTCCATTAAAAATAGGCATCTTCAGCTACCTCACCATTAGATCTCCTTTGTTACCCCTACTTCCTCAAAAGTTTTCCATTCTCCAAGGGGGTGGTTCCTCCTAATTGTGCCAATCATCCTTTCTCCGCTCGTATCCAATCCTTTCATCACAAGCCCACATTCTCCCTTCAATTTCAGCACCCCATCGATTATATTCATCCCCCCTCCTTTCAAATTTGACATCCCTTCGATCATAATCAATCTCTCGCCTTTCAAATTCAGCCCCTCTCCTTTCAATTCAACATCCCTCTGCTCATGCCCAACTCCCTCACGCCTCTCCACACTCTTTACCCGACTCCTCCCTAGGAATAGGCTTTAGGGGAGGCATTTTTCCTGCTCCCTCCAAAATCTTCACCTCCTGTTCTTCTCTTTGCCTTATTGGCTTAGGGATTTTTCCACTTCCTTGACTGTTAGCGGCTTCCCTCACCTTCATCGGAGATGTTTTGGTTTAACCCTCGAGCAATTTCTTTAACATCTCCTCAAGGATGAACAATTTTTCATTGATCTTCTCATGGATGGCGGCAATTTGAGTTTTGCAATCTAAAATTTGGGCTTGGAGATTTGAAATTTTAGATTTCATTTGTTCAATCTCCTCCTCCAACGCTTCTATCTTTCTTCCTACCATAGGAAGCAAAAATGGCCAAAAACAACGAATTTGGTGCTCAAACAGCCAAATTCAGCTATACGGAGGGGAAAATGCAGCTTAAATAAGCACGGAAGTCCTATATTTCTGCCCAGGACAACGCTCTGATACCGCTTTGATAGGAAGTGCTTGCAGAAATCCAATTCCCCTTGGCTGAAATTGAATTTTAGTAATCCAAATACAATCTCCAAGGCTATTTGTAGAAAGATAACGAAAGAAACGTTCTTCAATTGATGTAGTAGGGAAGAAAATGAACAAGATACGATGGATCCTCAATTGGAGAGGAGGATCCGGCTCTCCAAAATCTTTAGCCTGCGGCTAGAGCCCAAAACTCCCTAAGAACACTCTAAATTTCAGCAAACACTAAATAAAACATAACCCTAGGTTAAATAATATATTTAAAAAATATAAAATATTGTTAGTGCCAAAATAGCCCTCATAATTTGAATTTCTCTTCTAATCCCCTCTTTAAGTTCCTCTTAATTGCTGTTCTTAATTGCTGCTGGGCCCAATCTCAATTAAACAGGCCCCTGTTCTGCCTAAACAGGCGAAAGGCTGTTTGCCAAACAAATGGAAGCCTTTTCCTCATCTAATAGTTTGCAACTCTCATAGGCTTGACAACTTCTGCTATAGTTGAACTAGATTCAAGACTGTTTGACTCCATTGAAGGCTCCACGTCTTTGAGTGGGCTTTAGTGCATAATACTTGATGGTGTTGAAATGCTTTTGTTTAAGGGAGAGTGATGGCCTAAGTGGAGGACTCTCATTTGTGGGGAGGTAATTGAGTTAATGGAAGTCATAGCTAGTTGGTGGATGAGTGACTTTACACTTAGAGACAAAATGAGAAACAAGTATATACATGACAAGGTTAGAGTTTCTCTAGTGCAAATAATATTAGAGAGAGTCGCCTTAGATGATTTGTTCACATAAAACATCAATCTTTTGATGACCACCCTGTAAGGTGAGTAGATGTATTAGATCCGATCTATGTTAAGAAAGATAGAAGTAGAGCTAAAAAGACTTGGTTAGAAAGTATTAAAAATGACATTTTTTTCATTAGATTTAAATGAGAATTTGACTCTTAATAGGATGTAATTGAGATAAATGATTCATGTAGCCGACCTCGTGTAGTGGGGTAAACGTGTCACACCCCATGTTGACCCCCTAACAATTGACGCAAGTGTAACAGAGCGAAACATATGATGCTCAGCATCTATAACTCATAAACCTTCTAATAATTCTCATGACATATTTCACTATATTCATCTATAAAGCGGAAGCATCCAAAATATTCTATTTATAACATATATATAATTACATAGCAACTAACACTCCAAAAATATTTTCATAACAAATAGCTCATGTACCTCTACTCATGATTCATCTTACACAGCTATATACTAAAATATAAGTTTTAAATTGATTTGATTCGAGTTGGCTTCAATCTTATCTTTCTCCTTTTCTGTAAAAATAGTTAGAATAAAACTCTGATGAGCTATGCAACTAAAAAAAAAAATACAATTTAGCACATAATTTAATATAAAAATAATGAACAATATGCATGTATATATGATTTATCACTAAATTTATTAGTTATTTATAAAAATAAACTAAAATATGTATGCTCACTTGAACATGTAATAATAGAATGCTTGATACAGTGTCATATATAGAACAAGATAATGTCATTTATTGATTTAAACGTCCAATATTGAATTTATTCATATAGATACTTCATTTATTAATTATGTTCTTTTTCATTTATCAATTCTTATTAAGCCTATGAATGTATTATGATTAGATGTCTAAGTTTCTGACAACAACAACAACAACATCAAGCGGCCTTTTTCCCTCTATGTGGAGTCGGCTACATGAATTCTTTTTCTCCATTGTGCACTTTTAAAAGTTAAATTCTCATTTAAATCTAATAAAGAAAGGTTATTTCTAATATTTCTAACCAAGTCTTTTAGGTCTACATGTACCTTTCTTAACATAAGTAAAATTTAATACATCTACTTCCTAACTGAGTCATCGGAAGGCCTTCGTTTTATGTGACCAAACCATCTAAGGAAAATCTCTCTAATCTTATCTTCCACTGGAGCTACTCCAACCTTTTCATGTATATGCTCATTTCGTATCCTGTCTCTAAGAGTAAAGCCACTCATCCACCTGAGCATCCTCATCTCTACAACACTTAACTTAATATTATGCTTCTCTTTTAATGGCCAACTTTCTGCACTGTAAAACACTGTAGATCTAACCACCATCTTATAGAATTTTCCCTTAAGTTTGAGTGGGACTTTTTTATCACACAATAAGCCCGATGCATTCTCCATAGCCATTCAACTTGAATTCTACAAATAATGTCCCCATCTATTTCAACATCACTTTTAACAATAGACTGAAGACATCTAAAACATATACTCTTATTAATGACTTTATCACCCAAAGTCACAATCCCCCCATAAGAACTATTATTAATAAAATTATACTCTATTTATTCAGTTTTAGATCTACTAAAACGAAATCCTTTAAACTTTAAGGTTGACCTCCATAATTCAAGTTTGCCTTCAACCTTTTATTTTCATTCTTTTAATCACATGGCTAGATTTCTATCTATTGTTGGTAGATTGAATCACCTAGGTTGACATTGTATGACGAAATCATGAGATTCTAATCGGATTTATCATTCATTCAATTCACCTCGTTCTAATTTTGTCAGGTTCTTAGTCTCAAAGCACAAGTGACTTTATTGTCGAGCAGAGATATCATTAATTAATGAGGCTTGCATTTATAAAAGATCTTGATATAGAATAACCTAGTTGATTCTGCTGATCGACCATTGGAAATCTCTAGAACCACTTGAATTTGATATGCGTTTGAAAACCTAATGTGCTCCTAGGACAACTCCAATTGAGCGCAATAACTAACATGCGATTACACAACCTCTTTCAGAGCCCACATGAATAAAATTATGCCTAACATAGAAGTTCTTTGGTTCTAAATTGAAGTTTGAGTGGTACCAGTTTCATCATGCTCAACCAATTCAATCCTTTTTCTTATTAGAAAATGATTAAAATGATCCCTTGACTTTTTATGAAGGACCAAAATAGTTCCCAACTATTTTAAATGGTCATTTTGATCCCTGAACTTTTTAAGAAGGAACCAAAATAGTGTCACCATTTGGCTATTTTGATTCCTTTTTAAAGACTTGAGAGATCAAAATGGTCATTTAATATAGTTGGACTATTTTGGTCCTTCATTAAGAGTCAAGGTACAATTTTGGTCATTTTCCCTTTTTCTTATATTTATTCATCTTCTCATTTATTCCTTTGTTGCAATTTGTTGACCCATCAAAACATTATTGGAGCTTTCCATCTTGCATCGCTTGTAGACATTTGAGGGCTTGTATTTGCCAAGTTTGATCAACTAGACTTCATTATCATACAATATCTACACTCACTATAGTCAAACAGAAATTTCTGAATAGGGTTTATTGACTCGACCCGAGAAATTTGGGTTCGGGTCGACTCGTTTAACAAACGGGTTGAGTTTGGGTCAACCCATAACCCGTATTTGACTTGAGTCTGTCTCACCTGTCCATTCACGTCACCCTGCCTGAACTTGCGGACAACACTCCGCACGATCTTATTAGGTAGTCCTTGCCCACGCACACGCAGCGCACGTGCACTCGTGCGGTCCCGCGCCCGCCAGGGCCAGCCCGTCCTCCGCCCTTGCCCGCTTGTGAAGTCCCGCACAGCCGCCGTACCGCATGTTGGCACTCTCCCCGCATAGCCGCACCTGTGCTTGCTCGCACCAGCTCACTCTCGTTCGCGCTTGACCTGTTTCCAAACTGAATTAGTGGGTCGGGTCGGGTCAATCCTATAACCCGATGGGTTGGGTCTGGGTTCGAATTTCTGACCTGTTTGCAAAATCGGGTCGGGTTTGTGTCAGCTGAATTGGACTCGGGTCAAGCCCGGGTTCAACCTGAATTCCCATTTTGACACCCCTAATTTTGACGTTTCTTGCTAACTCCACAAAATCTGTTAGTATTTTTCTCGCCAATTTTTTGCTGCTTCAATCATGGATTTATTGTTACATGTGCGTTATATGTGTCATTTTTCTCCTACTTTCATTCCTTATGTGAAGTTCCTATTTTTATAATTGTTTACTGCTCACAAGTTTCCGTATTATGACGCTTTCATTGTTTTTTTTTCTGGATATATTCTGTTTTGCTCTAGATGAATGCTTGGAAGGGTTGCAATGGCTATACGTACCATCTCTTTTTTTTATGCACGAGATATGCATCTAACGATGTGTATCTGACCACAATGCAGGATGGTGATTTGGTTGTGCGATTTTGTAAAGATGTGGAATTCCGATCTCAGATGGTATGATGCACAGCCTCTGGTCATTGAATTAGCACCAGTTGAAATTTTTGTTTTTTTACTAAATATGCTTTTTTAGCTGCATTATTTTAAGATGATGGGGCAAAGATTCGGAGCTCTTTATTTCCATCTCTTAATGATTTGTACCGCTGTTTAAGCTCTTGGAAGAATGTTGGTTATGTTGTGGTTTTGTGTACAACAGATCCAATTTAAAGCTTGGTATAATCATGAGCATAGCCATTTGACTAGATTTTATTTGTAAAGGACAAAGTTTGTGGTATTGAATGGTACAAGAAATTGAACTTTATAGGATAATGTATATCACCAATATGTTATATTGGCATGCCAGTTGGTCTAAATTATTTTTCAACAAAAAATGTGGATGTATCATGTATGGAAAATTAACATGACGGTGTTCTGAAAGTGAACATCTCTGTTTGTTCATTCTTTTATATTATTCTTGATCCGGATGCATTTGACTTTCAAATGGACAGGAAAGAAAGCTTTCTTTCATTTAAGTTTCATAAGTTGCTGCTATTTAGTTTCACGTGCATGAATAGAAACAGAATGGGAATCTGTATATTATTTTGTTATTCATTTGTTTGACTGAGCTGGCAAGATGGATGATGAGAACCTCCCCCCACGTCTTTTTTTGTTTAATGAATAGTATTTCCTTCTTTTCCACAAAGGGAAACTTCTATAGAAAGGGAAGCATAATATTAAGTTAAATGTTGCAGAGATGATGATGATAAGGTGGATGAGTGGCTTTACTCTTAGAGACAGGATAAAATAAATATAGAATATATGAAACTAAGAGTAAATTATTTCCAACTAAGGGTTGGTATTGAGTGACCTTACTCTTAGAGACATGATACGAAATGAGCATATACGTGAAAAAGTTGGAGTAGCTCCAGTGGAAGATAAGATTAGAGAGTCGCCTTAGATGGTTTGGTCACATTAAACAACGACCTTCCGATGACCCGGTTAGGAAATTAAATGTATTAGATTTGACTTATGTTAAGAAAGGCAGAGGTAGAACTAAAAAGATCTGGTTAGAAAATATTAGGAATGACATTTTTTTATTAGATTTAAATGAGAATTGAACTCTTAATAGGACACACTAGAGAAGAAGGTTTCATGTAGCCGACCCACGTGGTGGGATAAAGGCTTGATGTTATTGTTGTTGGAAACTTCTATAGAAAATCAAGATTTATGGGGCACAGGAATGCAGTTCTTTGCAAATTCATTTGTTTGGTTCTTTAGGTGCAGTCTAGTGCTTTATGAACAAAATATGATTAACAAATATTGTTGTCACCACTAATTTTGGCAACTTTTCTTGTTTTAATTGACATTGCTATTGACATTTTGTCTTCTTTATTGTGTAGGGGTACATCGATTTTGGCCGTTTTGGAATCTCCAACTATTTTGTAGCTGGCTCAGGATCTATTGATTTTATTCAGGCAAGTTAGATCAATAAAGGAGGGCTTAGCTTAATAATGTTGTAACGAATTTAAGTTGTTCATATCATATATTCCGCGTTCCTGTTGAATTGAACCAATAATATTAATTTGACTCTACTGCCAGCAGGTTAATTCTGTCTTTAACTTTACTTCTTATTGTTCCTACTGGCTATAGTTCTCAATTAAAAATCATTTTATGTTTTACTTTATCAATAATGCAATGACAAATTTTCTTTAATTGTTAAAATATGAGAGAAGATTTTTTCTTATATTTTGACTTTTAACATGACACAATGGCGAAAAAGGATTCATGTAGCCGACCCCACATAGTGGGATAAAGGCTTGTTGTTGTTGTTGTTGTTGGTAGAATATACACAATTTACATGTGAAACATAAGAAGAAGGAAAAAATAGGATTGTAATTAACCTAATCAATTACAAGGAAATCAACATTTATAAAAGGATTCATGTAGCCGACCCCACGTAGTGGAACAAAGGCTTGTTGTTGTTGTTATTATTGTTGGTGGTAGAATAGACACAATTTATAGGTATGTTGGAAAAAATAGGATTGTAATTAGCCTAATCAATTATAAGGAAATCAACATTTATTCAATAAATATCAAATATACAATAAACCTACTGGTTGGTATTGTATATGAAAGGTAGGAGGGTGCAGATTGCTAAGCTGGTGGATTGCATATTAAAGGCAGGAGGGTGCTAATTGGTGAGCTATAAGACTATATATGGAAGTTAAGAGGGTGCAGATTGTTGAGTTGGAAGATCATGTGGTTGGTGAAGTCAACTAGCGGGCTCTTAGGGAGTGCATCTAAGCCAGAGAGATAGTAAAAGGCATTAGTGCACCCTGGCAGCAGTTGAGATTGGGTTCCGCTGGCTGCTTTAATTGGCATAGCAGGCATAAGGAGATGTGAGAGCATGATTTTTATACTTTTGCTCAAGCTGAGAATATATGTTGATCTTTCTTATTTTTAATGTAAGGTTGAAGTTTTGTTGGGGTTTAATTCATTTGGATGATTCCTGCCTGGGTCAATAAATCTCCTTTTTGAAGTGTCTATTAATTCCAGCATACTTAATTTGATCACGATGGACTTAGTTTTTAGCAACGCTAATAGTAGTTTGATTGCCACATCTTATTATCGTAGGTTTTGTAGTGAAAATTTGTATATCTTTGTGAATGCATTTAAGCGACATGCCTTCACAAATACTCTTGGCCGTGGTCTTGAATTCTTCTTCAGCATCGCTCTAAGCAGCAAAAAGATTGCTTTTTTGCTTCTCCATATAACTAAATTTCCCACATGAATGAGCAATACCTCAATGTGGTTTTAGGATCTGTTAAATATCCTATCAGTTAACATTAGTGAAGATTTCTATATGTGTTAGTCCCCTTTTTGAAGAACACCCCCTTTTCCTGGTGCCCTCTCAAAATACCCTAGTATCTTGTATATAGCAGCAAGATACTCATTTGTGGGGTTATTCATAAAATGACTTAGAATATTAATGGGAAATCAAATATGAGGTCGAGTGTAGGAAATATATTCCTTTGCTTGATCTTCTTATTTCAATGTGTAGGAAATATTTTAATAAAAAAGGCATTTGATCATAAAATTATTTAAATAAGACTCTTCTCAACCTATTTATTTCTTCTTTGTTATTTCTTATCATGATGAATCATCAACATATATGATCAGGATAGAAAATTTACCTTCAAATAATTTCTTGATACATAAAGTATGGTTGAATTGTCATTGAGAGTGCCCATGGCTGTTAATCTCCATGGTGAATTTATCGAATTAAGCTCTTGGTGATTGTTTTATGCCATATGGAGATTTTTTTTTTTTTTTTAATTCTTCAGACTTGGTTCATATTGCTCTTACTCTCAAATCTAGGAGGAATTGTCATATTAGCTTTCATTTTCTAAATCTCTATTTAGAAAGACTTTTGCTAAATCTCAATTTAGAAAAACTTTTCCTACATATAATTGATGGAGTGTCCAATATAGATTTCACAATTTCTTTCAAGAGCCTGCATATCTTCATAAACTACATTATTTCATTTTGGTATTAGGCATTTTCAATATTATTTGGAATTTATAGTGAAAGTTTGTCATAGAAGATATGATAATTAATTGAGTTAGTTATACTTTTCCTGAGAGCAACAATAAGCGTGTTTCTATAATTATTGTAATTAGCACAACCTTTCTTCTTTTGAAGCGATGCTAGAATTTGAATCAAATATGGGTTTTGGTCAAGGGGAATGCTTTGCTCTACCATGTTAGTTGAAATTTTGTTGTTGTATGGAATAGACAGTTTATTTATACATTGCTCTTGTGAGATTTTGATGGTTGAAATTCAAATAGATTTGAAAGTGGCGTAGGTTGACATACTAATAAAGTTGAGCTAATATTATCACAAAACTTATATTAACAGAGGGCGTTGTTATTGTTGCCATATATACTGATTACACGCGTGAAGGGGCGAAATCGGTGACAAAAAGTGACGCGTGTGATAGCGCGACCATCACTTGAAGGGTCAAATGACGTCTAATCGTCGAACGGATTGCGCTGTTAGGACTATAACATTGAATTTCCCTAAGTCGAAGCCCCTCGCAATCGAATCAAGCGTGATTGGTCAAAATCAGCGATCGACACCTGAAAATGACGCGCAACATCAATCAAATGATTTCCGATTGCAAAATAGACTGCGCTGGAGCGTCCGCTAATACTCAAAAGTGACTATCAATTTGTTCAATTGAAGTCACACGAGGAGATCAGTGCAGGTCCCGAGGCAACGACATACAAATCAAGGAAATTAATGCGCGACGTCGCCCAAACAACGTCCGATCGCAAAACGGATTGCACTGTTATGTTCGTAATGTCCAACTCATTTAAAAGGGACTATAAATTTGCTCAACAAAATTCGTACAAGGGTGCGTGCATTTTAATATTAAGAGCACTGCCATAAAATGCACGCACGCTTGAATCTACACAGTTTCCAAGACAATGGCGCACGAATTTAGAGAAATTGGCCAAAAATCAATGTGAAAGATCTATGTCCCAATTTCTACTGTTATATAATAATAATAATGATTATTTAATAATAATAATAATAATTATTAAAAAAATTTAAGATCACTTGCCCGCACTGTAGATCGGACATCTGGTGGCGAACTTGGCACGACGAGGGTAAGTTGTGACTACCACCACTGGCTACTCGTCATTTAAGAACGAGAGACGAAGGTGGCTCATATGAAAAAATCTATTCGCAAAATGAAGCTCCACATCACCATTGTTTTTTCTCCCTCTCGCGATATCTGCCTTTAACAAACTCCTATCTGACACTTCAACAACCCAGAAGTCCCTCTGATCTAACTCCTTCTTAAGCAACTGCTTCAAATTTCTCAAACTCCCAACCGACCGAACTCCATACTCGCGAGTGAATTTCCACAGTTATTTTCGCTTTAAGTTTTCAGCTGAATCCCATCTCTACCTCCGGCAAGAGCCGTCTTCAACTCACCTTCACTGGACCGAACAGTTAAGACGCGAAGCCTTTTCGATTACGCGAGCCTTACCGTGCTGATTTCAGTTGCCTGCCAAGCTATCACCCAACCTCAACTTTCCGATTTGCCAATCTCGTCTCCAATTCCTCTCAATATAACCTTTTCAACACATTAAAAAAATCGCATAACTCAGACATTCGTAGCTTCTCATACACAAGTTTGAGCATGATCAGAGTATTAAATTGCTTGTTTATTTACTTCTTTTACATTAGCTTGAATGAAGATTTGTCTAAAATTTTGGGATTACTTGAATTTCAGTGATTCCATTAGAAGTTGGGATAATATATTCATCACTACTGCATAATGTATTTATGAGTGCTTAACATAATGGCGTTCAATAGGATGAAACCAATACAATTGAGGGAGATGAGAGAGAGATGAGCGATCTCAGCATTTAACAAACTTAATTGGATTACATGTTGAAATTTTTGGTCAGATAGCCTTGATAAAAGCGTATGTAATGCAAATATTGCTTCTTTTTCTGTCATATATCCATTAGAGTTGAATAAGTGAATTCACTCTGCAGCCAACGTAAATGTACAAGGGTGCGTGCATTTTAATATTAAGAGCACTGCCATTTTGCTTATGCTCAGTATCTATATCTTTCATTCTGTTCTTCAAAATTAACTTTGCCTGTTTGGACTCAGTTTAAGAGAAAAAAACTGGTTGGTATGGCATGCTTAGGAGTATGATTGATGGAGACATTTGACCTTTGAGGGTCTACCAGAGGCGTGGCCGTCGATTTATTTTTGATCTTCATTGTATTATAATTATTTGTGTTAGTTTATTTTGTGTTATGAGTTATTATTGCATTTTCCATTTATACCCTCATTTGAGGGCCTAGTCATGTGTAAGCCCTAGGGGCAAGTTGGTCTTTTATTTTCTTTCATTGTAATGAGGCTATTTAAAGGCCACCTTCTTGGAGGCTAATGAAGATTATTATGAAAAATTTCATTCATTGAGTTTTGTGAGGGCTTTAGAGAGAAATCCCTAGGTGAGGGAATCAGATCACCCACCAGCCACAGGAAGCGTCCAGGCCGCCTTAACCTGCCGGCCTCCTCACCAAAGTCCTAGTCTCCAGCCTAGAAAACTCCTCCACCCTTCCTAGTCGCCGGCCCTCCCAAGCAAACCCTTCCTAACCACCGACCAACAACCCACCTCCACCTCCTTGTAGCCGCCGGTCACGTAGAACCCCTTCTCTAAACCCACGGCTAAACCACCCTAAACTCCACCCATCTAATCCTAACCCTAACCGCTGACCCCCCAACCCTAATTTCCTTGCGTCCAAAATTCAAAACCCTTCCAAATTTGGCCTTTTCATTTTAGGAAGAATTCTTAAGTCATATTTAAAGCAACTTTTGAATTTGAATTGGTTTCCTAAAATAGAAATCTCTATTTTAGGAAAGTTCCTAAAATTAATCCCAATTGAATTTTAAATTAGATTGGATTTAAATTAGTTCCTTCATAATTTAAATTTTCAAATCAATTAAGCATTGATTTCCCTCCCCAAGCCCCAATCCCCAATCCCCCCAGGAAGCCGCCGGCCCCATCCTCCCCTTTCCCTATTTCACAATAAATTCTTACCTCCTTTGGAGCGCCAATCAATTCCCTAAGCCACCTTTGGAGCGCCAATCAATTCCCTAAGCCAAGGAGCACTTTTCTTTTCCATTCCCTTATTTGAAATTAAATTCAGCAATTTGAATTTGATTCCTTTCAATTTCAAATTCAAAATCTGGAATTAAACCCTTACCCCATTCCCTCCAAATCCGACCTTTAATTCCCTAGGATTTTTCCTCCCAAAGTGCGCCCAATCAACCTGGAGTTTGCTGTCCAGGGAAGTTCAGCAATAGAGATTGCTGTCCAGCTCTCCGGAGTGAAGCTGTTCGCTGCCCAGAAGTTTTTTCCGGATTATAACTGCTGTTCAGTACTCCCTGGACCCGCAGGATAGCTGTCCAGAACACTCCTGGTTGCTGTCCAAAGTTCCCAGCATGACTAAGCTTGCTGCCACCTTTCAGAATTTGCAGGGGTGCTGTCCAAAGACATCTAGAAGGTTTATGTTGCTGTCCACTCATCATTGACACCCAAAACAACTACACCGGAGCCTTGCATTCTTTCCCTTTGGGTAAACTCTTCATCCAAATCTTTTATCTTCCTAATGGCTCTCAATTGTGGCTTTAATTGATTCATTAAGATCGTGTCAAATCTATCCGCTAAGCCTAGTAATTTAGAGAGTTGATTGAGGGATCCATTTTTCATATTAACTAGTCTCATTGTTAACTTTAGGGATTTCTTGTTGGAAATCTTTCATGTATGCTATGTTTTGAATTATTGATTATTTTATGATCTTAACTTCTAGTTGCGTGACTTGGCCTAGCTCGTTTCTCCCCTCTCTCCATTTATTTCATTGTTTAAATCATTAAAGTCTAATAGTTAATATTGGTCTCAAACAAAGAAGCGTGCAAATTCTTATAAAACATTGCTTAAGCATTTCAGTCCTGCATCAATGATTTGATATCTATGACATTTGCCCAATGATTCAACTTTTTTAGGGATTTTACAATGGAGATCTTGCGACGTGTGAACAAACATTTGACAAATTAGGCCGCACAGCTCAGGTAGATTTACTCGAATTATTTTATCTGATTTTAGAACTCTTTGATTTGTTAGTATGTTGCTGTATAGTTTATGCATATGATTTTGGTTGGTTATCTAATCTTTTGCCACGCTATGTCAGGTAAACATTATTTGTGGAAGCTGTTTAAGTGGAGGATGTAAAGGTGTGCATCTGCTTTCCTTTTAGTGTATCATTTTCTTTCTTCTGTTGTCTGGTATAACATTCTAATTCTACCTTGTAAAATATCTTTCTTCTTAAGGAATTTTTAATTCATACTTTTTTAAACGATTCTGGATTTTCATTTGTTCTTTAATAATGATGATGTATGTATTATTTTGTACCTATCAGACTATTACTATGGGACGTAGCTTTCTGTTGAATAAATCCAAGTGATTTTCTATCGGAATTATTTTAGTGATTAAATATGAGAAATAGCTTGTAGATTGCAAGTATATCTATTTGCTTGTTGGTGATGTCCGTGCTCTGCACATGATATGAGAATGATTTGTAATTATTATTCCAATGAGAAGAAACATGATAATTTATGTAGAGGATATAAATACCAATTAGTGAAAAAAGGTGAAAACTATCAGGAAGAGAGAAATAAGAAAAACAATAAACACAAAATATTGAGAAATAACTACATAATAGTTTTCTCCTTTCTATGGAGATGAGTAAGTAGGGGATTAGGGGCTTTTGGCAGTCTTTTCCTTGCTTGGATTGTGCAGTACTTTTGTACCCTATCCCTCAGATTGTTTGGTGGGAAAATAGCTGGATAGCCGAGATTGCATGGATTTGGTTTGGCTTGGACAGCTGCCGCCTGATGAAGGACATCAGCAAAAGATTTCTGCGCGTTTATCAGAGGAGACATTGTAGATCGACGACTACGATCAGGAGATTATATTTTGAGTCATTTTATGTAGTAGTTTTTTTTTTATTTTCATTTTTTACTGTTTTACCCTTATGGTGGTCATTTTATGTTGTAGCCCCGAGGGCAATTTAGTCTTTGTTTCTTTTCTTTTTTCTGAGACCTATGTATAGGTCATTTCTATTGTATTTGGGATGATGAATGATTGAAATGAAATTTTAGTATTCTTTGCTTGATCTCTATGTGAGTTCATGAGAGGAGAGACCCTAGGTGGGTGCAAGCAATACCCGTCAACCGTGGTGGATTCTTTGGTTCGCGGTTCGTCGTATTCTTCTTTTCTCCTACACCCCACTCCCTCAATTCCCCCATAACACCCATCGGCCTTCACATTCCACCTTTTTTTTTTCCTTAAAAGATTAGCCTCTTCATTGAACCCCTACCGCTGGCCCACCTTGGCTCCCAAGCCACCAGCCTCCAGTCAAGGCCCAACGGCCGGCCCCAACCCGTCGGCCCCCTCATCCCAACCTACCCAACCCGCCGGCCACATTTTCCCTCCTACATTTTGATTTCAAATTTCCCAAAAATGCTTTCCTAATTTGGCTCCCCTAATTTAGGAATAGAATTAAGTTCAAATTCAAATTTGAATTTCAAACTATTCTTAAATTATCATCCTATAAATTAAGAGAAACCTCCAATTAGTTTAAATCTAAAATTAATTCCAGATTTAACTATTCAATCCCCTTAATTACTTGGGCCCACCTCATTAATACCCAATCCCTCCCTCTTCCTCTCTTCTTGGCCGGCCAATCAAGCCCCCCCTTTTCTAATTAATTAGATCCCATGAATTAAGAATCTAATTAAATCATGTGCTCCCCACTTTCCCTCCTAATCTCCACTTATTTCAAATTCAAAATTCACAGGAGATTAATCTCTAATTATTTCCTAAATCTGAAATTTCAGGATTTTATTTTTCTCCTTCTCCCCTTAGCTTGACCGAACCCTCCTCTCCCTCTCTACATTTTATCGTGGACAATTATGCATGGCCAATCTAGATGTTGATCATAGATTCGTCTTTGATTCCCAAGGACGTGTGGATGTTTTGAGATCGCCTTTCTGTGACATCAACATAGAGATCGACGCAACCGTTGAAGATTACGTGGATCGGATACTATTTTCTCTATCAACCGCCATCGACGAATACTACCTTCCATCCAAGTGGTAACTCTTACATCTTCCACCAACTCCTTCAACTCCGACTAGTTTTCCCGTGGATAATATTGTAAGCTCCCTCTTCCTCGTGGTAATCACGTCAGTATTGCTAATATCTTTCTTCCGTTAGCCGCAAGAGAGCTTGAGTGAGGGAAACTCAATTCGACTTTTCTAAATATTAACTCTCGGATTATTGTTAACGTGCATTTGTCATTACTCGCATGTTTGGTATTGTTTTAAATTGTCTTGCCTAACGAGTTTGTAATACTGCCTAAGCAACTTTGCAACCGAGATTTCATTAAATCATTAATTGTGACTCGTTAATCTTTATATTGACTTATTCAATTGTCTTATTATTTCTCCGTGCAATTCCGATTTTGTTTCACATCATATTTGGTATCAGAGCATGGTAGGCATAGGTAACACATGCTAAAAAACATCATAGGAGTTTACCTAACCAACCATATGTTTATTTGCATGCATACATTCACTTTGATAATTTAATTCGTAATATTTGCTAGCTGTCCAGAAAATTTCCGCAGCATTTAATGAGCTTTAGGTGACCCTAAACTAGTGTTTAGGTGCTGTCTACATCCTATATCCCATCCTAAACACTTAGGCAACTTCCCCAATTGCTGCAGTTTGCTGTCCACACAAAATTCTGCATTGTTTTGTAGCATTTAAGTGAGTATAATTGTTGGTTTGGGTGCTGTCCAAGCCTTAGCAACCTCCTTGAACACCTAGTGACTTAAAATCACTAGTGTAGCTTGCTGTCCAAACCATTCCTGCACCATCTAGTGACCTTAAGGTGAGCCCTGGTGATGCGGGTTATAACCTGATATCCTGATTTTACCTAGTACCTGATAAGCTACCGAATAAGTAGTTACACGAAATGCCAACTCAGCCATATGGCATGTTCCCTGCTAGTAACCGTTTGCTTTTTGCTTTTGCTATTTCGGTATTTCCTTATTATTTTTCTTATAGGCTTAATTATGGTAATCCTGAGAGGGTTATCTTCTCTGTTTTTGATGGTTGAAGGAATATAGAAAATTATCCTGCTCTTTACAAATTTGTTACTGTTCCATTGCTTTCTGTGTAGTTCTCGTTGCAGGTCAGCGGCTACACCATCTTGGTATCAGAGCCAATCTGGGATATGGCCGAAGGAAGCTCTCGACGAGCCGCCGATGACGATCGGAGTCTGGAAGCGATGTGGACAGCCCAGGCGAGCTTCACACGCAGTTTGGCCGAAATACGAGCAGAACTATTTCGCCTCTCCATGGAGATGAGGACTGAACTAGCTGCTCTCAAAGCCGCAGTAGATCCTACATTGCCAGGGCGTGTTTCGCTCCAGGCAACGGCGGCGGGAGGGAATCTGGAAGGAATCCGACGAAGGCCGGCAGACATTGGTGCAGATTTTTTGGAATTTGAGGGTGAACTACATCCGCGACTTCCCCGAGAATTGACGAATTCAGAGGATGAGCAGTGACCTTATTACCATGAGGCTCCACGGCATCGAGGAGGGCCTGCTCGCCGAGACCACGGTGAGTTTAAAGTAAAAATTGATATTCCTTTTTTTGACGGTCATCTCCATATTGAAGATTACCTAGATTGGGAACGATCCGTAAAGACGTTCTTCGAGTTTATGGAAATCCACCTGAAAAAACAGGTGAAATATGTGGCGTGCCGGCTGAAAGCAGGAGCGAGTGCGTGGTGGCTGCAACTCAATCAGTCAAGAAGACGAGAAGGCCGGGGACCTGTCCGCAGCTGGATGCGGTTGAAACAGCTGTTACGGGGCCATTACTTGCCTACAAATTATGAGCAAATGCTCTATCTCAAATATCAGCACTGCACTCAAGGATCTCGTACTGTCAACGAATACACGGAGGAGTTTTATCGTCTCAGCGCTCGCAATAATCTCCATGAAATCGAGAATCAATTAGTCGCAAGATACATCGGTGGACTTAAGGAGCAGATACAAGATAAGCTAGAGCTAAATGCGGTTTGGTCGCTATCGCAAGCTGTGAATTTCGCCTTGAAGATTGAAAATCAAATGCAGAGACAGTCCAAGAGCCACTCTAGTCGCCGGCATTTCTCTCACGAATCTGCTGTTGAGGCCCCGAGATCCATAATCCCTGCTGCAAGGTCACAATCAAATTCTAATGCTGCCGTTCCAGACAACAAATCCACTGTAAAGCCGAAGGCTCCTATACGAGAAAATCCTTACAGCCGACCCACGACCTTAAAGTATTTTCGCTGTTTCCAACCGGGACACAAGTCAAACGAGTGTCCCAACCGACCACAGCTGCAATTAATAGAGGGGGACGTCATAGACGAAGGAAGAGAGAATGATGATTCTTTCGAAAACGAGGCCCTCACGGAAGACGTTCCTGGAGACGAGGGGGAGCCATTGGTTTGTATTCTGGAGAAATTGTTACTAGCACCAAGACACACCTTGCCATCTCAACGGAATGCTATATTTCGGACTAGGTGCACTATAAACGACAAAATTTGCGATTTACTCATAGACAGTGGATGCACGGAGGATGTGATCTCTCGCTCGGTTGTGCAAGCGTTGCAGTTGAAGACCAATAAGAAGAGTCATCCGTATAAGATCGGATGGGTGAAGCAAGGTCTGGAGCCAACTGTGGCTGAGTGCTGCAAGTTAACCTTCTCTATTGGGAAGCATTACGTGTGCGAAGTCACTTGCGATGTCCTGGAGATGGATGTTTGTCACATTATCCTTGGGCGTCCTTAGCAATTTGACGCCAATACCATCTATGAAGGCAGAGCGAACGCGTACTCACTAGATTGGAAGGGTAAACGGCTATGATTATTACCACACACCAATGACACCGTTGGCAAAGATGACAAAGGCAAGGCAGCTGCGTATATAGTATCTGGCCATATGCTGTTGCAGTCGATTCCGGTAGATGTTCCCATCCTAGCTCTCGTGGCCGCTGAAAATCACAAACAACAGGACCTTCACGTCATTCTTTAACCAGTGACACAACTATTGACAGAGTTCACTGATATTAGCCCCACGGAGTTACCCGCCCATCTACCGCCACTTTGCACCATTCAACATCAAATTGATCTCGTGCCCGGAGCTACTCTGCCAAATTTGCCGCATTACCGAATGAGTCCTAAAGAACACGCTATTCTCCAAGATATTGTGGATGATCTACTGAAACGACAACTCATCGAGCACAGCCTCAGCCCGTGTGCGGTGCCAGCGTTGATCATCCCCAAGAAAGATGGGGAATGAAGGATGTGTATCGACAGCCGCGCCATTAATAAAATCACAACGAAGTACCGATTTCCTGTTCCAAGGATTCCCGATCTGCTGGATAAGCTAGAAGGCGCTGCTGTATTCTCTAAATTGGACCTCCAAAGTGGATATCACCAGGTGCACATTCGTCCTGGAGACGAATGGAAGACGACATTTAAGACATGGGAAGGACTCTTTGAATGGAGAGTTATGCCATTTGGGCTATGTAACGCCTCCTCCACCTTCATGAGACTAATGACCGAAGTGTTGAAGACATTTTCGGGTAAATTCTGTGTATCATACTTTAATGATATACTTGTCTACAGCTCGTCTCTAGCAGAACACATTCAACATCTTACACTGGTGTTCCAAGCTCTGCGTGAACATAGGCTGTACCTAAATCTCTTCAAATGTGAATTCGCGACACATTCAGTTTACTTTCTGGGCTTTGTTGTGTCCCACGAAGGTATTCAGGCGGACCCGAGAAAAGCAACAGCTATTCGGGATTGGCCTACGCCCCGTACCCTGATTGAAATTCGAAGTTTCCATGGATTAACAAATTTCTACCGTCGCTTTATTAAGGGATTCAGTGTGATTATGGCTCCAATCACAGATGTGTTGAGAGGTGCTACCTTCTCTTGGTCCTCTTCTCAACAGGAAAGTTTCGAGAACATCAAGACCGCCCTCAATCACGCACCAGTCCTGGCTCTGCCCAGCTTTGAAAAGTCGTTCCAAGTTGATACTGACGCCTCCGGAGTAGGTATTGGGGCGGTGCTGTACCAGGAAGATCGTCCCATCGAGTATTTCAGCGAGAAGCTTAGCCCTCCGCGCCAAAAGTGGACTGTTTATGAATAGGAGTTATACGCCGTAGTGAGAGCGTTGAAACATTGGGAGCATTACCTCCTACACCAAGACTTCGTGTTGTGTAGCGACCACCAGTCGTTGCAGTATTTGAATAGCCAGAAAACTATTAATAAAATTCACGCGAGGTGGGTAATTTTCTTACAAAGATTTAGTTTTGTAGTTCGCTACAAAATGGGGAAGATGAATCGAGTGGCGGACGCCCTCAGCCGTCGTGCCGGTTGCTCACTCAACTTCAAACCGAAATCATTGGCCTGCAGGAAATGCAACATATGTATTCCGATGATCCAGATTTTAACTCTTTCTGGGAAGATTGTTGCTTCGGTAAACCTTCAACTGACTTCACGTTGAGGCACGGGTTTTTATTTAAAGGGAATTGTTTATGCATTCCCTCCTCATCTTGGTGCCAACAACTTATAAAGGAGATACATTGTGGAGGGTTGGCCGCCCACGTTGGAAGGGACAAAACGCTACAGCAGTTACAATCCCGTTTTTTTGGCCACATATGAGGCGGGATGTAGCAAGATTTGTAGAGCGATGTGCTGTCTGCCAGCAATATAAGGGAATCTCTCAGAATTCGGGGTTATACTCGCCCTTACCGGTGCCGGACTCAATCTGGGAAGACTTGAGTCTTGATTTCGTCTTAGGCTTGCCGAGAACCAAACGAGGCTCCAATTCCATCCTGGTGGAGTAGACAGGTTCTCGAAGATGGCCCACTTCATCCGATGTAAAAAAACATTTGACGCCTTAGGCATTGCGAAGTTCTTCAAAGAAATTGTCCGTCTACGCGGAATTCCTCGCAGCCTCACGTCCGACCGGGACGTTAAATTTGTTAGCCATTTCTGGCGGGAATTGTGGAAGATGCTCCATACTGACTTGAAGCTCAGTTCCGCGTACCATCCTCAAACGGATGGCCAGACTGAGGTAGTCAACCGCACCCTTGCCAACATGCTGCGATGCTTTGTTCAGAATCATCCAAAGGCATGTGAAGAGGTCCTCGGCCAAGCGGAGTTCGCCTTCAACTCCATGCCAAATCGGTCGATAGGTCAGTGCCCCTTTAGTATTGTATATACTAAAATGCCAAACCACATTGTGGATCTTGCAGTTATACCTAAGTGTAGGAGTCCGGCGACCACTAAAATCGCGGAACAATTCTCTAGTATGCTCAAAGAGGTCCACGACAAGCTGACGGAAAACAATTTGAAGTATAAAACTGACCAGGACAAGCATCAGAGGCACGTAGAATTCACACCTGGAGAGTTGGTAATGTTAAAATACCGCAAAGAGCGATTTCCGTCAGGGCCCTGTCCAAAGCTCAATTCGAAGAAGTTTGGACCTTTTCCGGTGCTACGCAAGATTAACGACAACGCGTATGTCATTGATTTACCGGCATACATTACAACTTCTTCTACCTTCAATGTGGCGGACATGTATCCGTATCATCCACCTGATGAAGCTGATAGCGCTATTAACTCATCAGAGATGAGTTCTTCTGAAGAAAGAGGGACCTGATGCGGGTTATAACCTGGTATCCTAATTTTACCTAGTACTTGATAAGCTACCGAATAAGTAGTTACACGAAATGCCAGCTCAGCCATATGGCACGTTCCCTGCTAGTAATCGTTTGCTTTTTGCTTTTGCTATTTCGGTATTTCCTTATTATTTTTCTTATAGGCTTAATTATGGTAATCCTGAGAGAGGGTTATCTTCTCTGTTTTTGATGGTTGAAGGCATATAGAAAATTATCCTGCTCTTTACAAATTTGTTACTGTTCCATTGCTTTCTGGGTAGTTCTCATTGCAGGTCAGCGGCTACACCACCTGGTTAAGTGTTTAGGTATTGCCCTTGACCCCAACAACCATCCTAAATGACTAGATCACTTAATTCCTTATTGTAGCTTGCTGTCAAGTATTTTCTTGCACCATATAGTGAGTAGTAATTGCGTTTTCTCCTTGTAGAGTGTTGTCCCTTACATCCACTCTTCATTAGGCATCACTTAGTGCTTCCCAATGGACCCGATAGGACTTCAAAAGAAGTTAGATGACATCGTTAACCTAGTGGGCTCCATGACCAAAACTATAAAGGAGAAACATGTTGACTCTCGCTACTCTAAGTACGTGCCCCATACGGCCAATCATGCTAGTCGGAAGATGCCCCATATTGCTTATCAACCTAGACTTGAGTCTAAGCCACAACAATCTCACTTTGAGTTACATTACCGTTTACCCACCTTTGATGGTTCCTTGGACCCTTACTACTTTAGGGAATTGATTAGATAATTAGAGGACTATTTTGAATCGCATGATATCCCTAAGTCCCGCCAGTTTAGCATTGCTAGGTCACACCTGAGCGGTAGTAATCGCCAATTTTGGATGAGGTTGGAATATCATAAAGAGTCTCGTGGCGAATACCCTACTTCCGATTGGAAAAACATGAGATGAGAACTTGGATTAAAATACCTTTCCCCTACTTATGGCCACCCATCCTTTAATAACATTAGGGTTGCTGCCCCACCCTGTAGGTCCTCACCTAACCTTGATGGCCGACCCTCTATTGGGTCTTCTGTTAGATTAGTCCCATACAACTCCCCACTTGGGCTGACTCCTAGCCATTCCAGTCAATCTTGTCTGAACACGCGTCCTCTCTGCGTGGTGAATCCCAAGCCACCTCGTCACGTGAGTAACTTTACCATCTTTAAAATCAGTAAGGATTCAAAGTCTACCCAATCTTTCGTATCCCTAATCTTTGACCCTGCAAGTGTAATTGTACCTAAAAGAAGCATGACAAATAAGAAATTTCCTGAACCTGAGACTGAGTACACCCATTTCGTGGATGTTAATAATATTATTGATAATGAGGACTTCTTTGAGGAAGAAACTGAAGTGAGTGAATCAGACTCCCGGCATGACTTAAACCCTGATATAGGAAAGCTAGAACCTTTAAACGTTGACACCATAGCCCACCCTGATCCTAGTCTCCTCAAGGATATCTCTTTGGAAAAGGCTTGCCTTGATGATAGTAATTTGATTTCGAAGGGAGCTGATCTGACCGTGAACACATTGAAATTAACTTCGAAAGGTTCTGATTTAATCGTATCTCATACTGAGATGACTCTGAATAATTCTGATTTAATTTCGAATAATTCTAATGGTGACGTGGACAATCTTGAGTTAAAAGTGATTCAACTGAATTTTCTACCTGATTTAAAGCCCGATTTAATTGACCCCGAATCCATTGATCATAGGGTTATACCCAAATCTGATTCTATTGAGGATAATAGTATGAGTTCGAAAGACAGTAATTTGAGTCTGATAGTTTCTGAGCCTAATTTGAATAATGAGCCTCCTCTTATTTTATTGGAGTTTGTTTTAGGAGTTTCTCCTCTAGATTTACATTTGAGCGAGTGTGTCTTTCTTGATTGGGCTTATCTCTCCATTATGCATACCAACTTTAATGTTAGAGAAAGTGTTAGCCCATACTCTCTTGACATCTTTCCAACTATTGTGCCCACATCTGTTCTAGACACTCTGCCCTATCTTTTGAGTCTCATACCTGCTGGTGGCTTGTTGGGCTATCCCATTATGGTTGGGAATCAGGTCCCATCGTCTTATTATGTTCCTGAGTCCTCTATTATGCCTTCTATCTTCTTGTCCTTCCTTGTTAAGGACCATCTCTCCTACTTGCATGAATTTGCTCGATTACATTGCTACCCCTAGGAGACTATCTACGACCCTAGCTGAAACTTCCTATAGAAATGCCCTTATGGCGAAGGATTTCTTCATTGCTCCTCCTACACCAGTTCCCTTAGATTTGAATATTGTATATCCCCTCATTTTGTGACAGATCCATCATTACCCCTATTTATGTGTGCTTGTGAGTTAATATGATTGTATGTATTTTTGCAGTTTGTTGTCCTCCAAAATTTTTCTTTGTTTAAAATTTGTGTAAGTCTTCAATTCATTTCATTTATCATGCACACCGGGACTCTTGCATTCACATTTGCATCTCATCTTCAAAAATTGCACAAAGAAATTAATAAAAGAATTGAACAAAGCAATGTCAATTATAAGCTTAATGTTGATCGCAAGAAAAGATTTAAAGAATTCAAAGTTGGCGGTTTTGTGATGGTGCAGATTCATCCAGAACAATTTCCCTAGAGAGCCGTTAAAAAGTTGCATGCTCGAAGTGCAGGACCTTTAAAAATAATTTTAAAGATAAAAAGTAATGCTTATGTGCTAGACCTTCCCGAAGGTTTTGATATTTATCCAACGTTTAATATTGAAGATCTTGTAGCCTTGGAAGGTCTAGAATTTAACCCTACCAATCCACTACATAATGAGCCTTGTGTGAAGCCTCCTAGTGGGAACCTTAGCCTACCTCCACTCGACAATTTCCCATATTTACCCAATGCGGAAAAGATTGAAGCAATACTTGATGATGAAATCATATCCACTAAAGAAGACGGGCGCTAAAGGTATTTAGTTCATTGGAAAGGGAAACAAGAGATGGAGGATACGTGGATCGATCGGGAGAAGCTGTAGAGGTTGGACCCAGACCTTTTAGAGCTCTACGAGAGCTCTCAAGATGTCCACTCGACGGAGTCGAGTTTTCTCCCACCCGGGCAGAATGATGAGGACATCAGCAGGAGATTTCGGCGCGTTTATCAGAGGAGACACTGGAGATCGACGACTATGATCAGGAGCTTATATTAAGTCATTTTATGTAGTAGTTTAATTTTATTTCAGTTTTTATTATTTTACCCTTATGATGGTCATTTTATGTTGTAGCCCCGAGGGCAATTTAGTCTTTGTTTCTTTTCTTTTTGGTAAGACCTATATATAGGTTATTTCTTTTGTATTTGAGATGATGAATGATTAAAATGAATTTTTAGTTTTCTTTGCTTGATCTCTATGTGAGTTCATGAGAGGAGAGACCTTAGGTGGGTGCAAGAAATACCCGTCAACTGTGGTGGATTCCTTGGTTCGCGGTTCGTCGTCTTCTTCTTTTCTCCTACACCCCACTCCCTCAATTCCCCCATAATACCCGTCGGCCTTCACCTTCTACCTTCTATGTTTTTTTTTTCTCAAAAGATTAGCCTCCTCATTTAACCCGTACCGCTGGCCCACCTTGGCTCCAAAGCCACTAGCCTCCAGTCAAGGCCCAACAACCGGCCCCAACCTGCCGGCCCCCTCCTCCCAACCTACCCAACCCGCCGGCCATATTTTCCCTCCCACATTTTGATTTAAAATTTCCTATAAATGCTTTCCTAATTTGTCTCCCCTAATTTAGGAATATAATTAAGTTCAAATTCAAATTTGAATTTCAAACTATTCTTAAATTATCATCCTATAAATTAAGAGAAACCTCCAATTAGTTTAAATCTGAAATTAATTCCAGATTTAACTATTCAATCCCCTTAATTACTTGGGCCCACCTCATTAATACCCAATCCCTCCCTCTTCCTCTCTCCTTGGCCGGCCAATCAAGCCACCCCTCTTTTTTAATTAATTAGATATCATAAATTAAGGATCTAATTAATTCATTTGCTTCCCATTTTCCCTCCTAATCTTCACTTATTTCAAATTCAAATTTCAAAGGAGATTAATCCCTAATTATTCCCTAAATCTGAAATTAATTTTATATTTTATTTTTCTCCTTCTCCCCTTAGCTTGGCCGACCCCTCTTCCTCTCTACATTTTCTCATGGATAACTATGCATGGCCAATCCAGATGTTGATCATAGATTCGTCTTTGATTCCCATGGACGTGTGGACGTTTTGAGATTGCCTTTCTGTGATGTCAGCATAGAGATCGACGCAATCGTTGAAGATTACGTGGATCAGATACTATTTTCTCTATCAACTGCCATTGACGAATACTACCTTCCATCCAAGTGGCAACTCTTACATCTTCCACCGACTCCTCCAAATCCGACTAGTTTTCTCGTGAACAGTATTGTAAGCTCCCTCTTCCTCGTGATAATCATGTTAGTATTGCTAATATCTTTCTTCCGTTAGCCGCAAGAGAGCTTGAGTGAGGGAAACTCAAGGCGACTTTTCTAAATATTAACCCTCGGATTATTGTTAACATGCATGTGTCATTAGTCGCATGTTTGGTATTGTTTTAAATTGTCTTGCCTAGCTGTGGGCTCCGAAAATTCGGCCTCGGCCTCCGCTCGCTTTTCTTATTCGGCGAGGGAGTTGTCACGCCCCGATGTGCTTCCCGCGGAACTTGGCGTTGGTAATTTCTTCGTTTGGCTATCACAACAGACGATAGCCTCTCTCTTGGAGGAGTTCTTCGGGCCTCAACAATCAGTGTCCTTTGGAACTTCTTTTTCATCAGGCCCTTCTCCTTAACTGTCTTCAGTACACGGTGAACTCGGGCAGACAAGCATTCGGGCTCTCTTACTTTCTGAGGGGTCCTGGTTTCAAGTCGACGTTCCCAGAAAGATTGCTTAAGCTCGCCAGAAGAGCTATTTCTTTTTATCCACTTCAGGTTAGAAAACCTGTTATGAGTGGGAATATTAATTTCTGGTTCTGATGCTGGCAGATTGGAGGGGTGGATTGGTATTGACAGTTGTTGAGCTCGCAACTCTGCATTTCTCTTTCTCCTCTGCCTTCTATTGAGCCTTCCTCCAGATGAGGAAGCTTCAGTTTCATACCTCCCAGGTGCAACAGGCTCTCTGGGCAGGTTAGTGGTGTTAGCAGTCACCACAGAAACTTTCCTTCCATCAACAACCCTTTTTGCAGTAAGGGTTTCAGGCTGGGATAATCTTTCAAATACAGAGACTCTTCCTTGAGCAGCACCTCTAGCAGCAGTCCTTGCATAGTGAGACCTTCCAGAAAATTCTTCAGAGTTTACGCCGTACACAGGAACGACTGCAGCCCTTGCAATAGCTGCTGAGAACTCGAGCCCACCAAAGTGGATGGTGGCTCCAGCATTTCCAGTTTCAATCACAGCGTTTGCCAGCTGGATCTTGGCTCCTCGTCCCAGTTGGACGGTCATTGGTGTGTTCTGCATTTCCATTCTGTAAGAAAAATGAAAGGCAGTGGTTAGTAATCAAAATTGATACATAACCCCGCGCTTTCATAATAAGGAAATAACACAGAACTAATAGCATAAGAGTTAGAATGGAATTAAAAACCCTGCTAAACAAATTTCCATTGATCTTATTTAAAAGAGTCATTTTCAGGAAATTTAAAATTTGATTTGCTTGCTACTGTCGGGACCTTTCAGTGATGAATTTTTGGACATACGGACCAAATGTCACATCCTGATGTTCACCGTACATAGCTCAATATCATCATCATTTTTATAGTACTACTATAACATTTAGACAACTAGCCAGAGATGGAAAGAGAAACCATTCCCCAACGGAGTCGCCAGAAATCTGTGGGCTCCAACTCAAGCTTTTGTTTTGAGTTCAAAATGACTGAATCGTGTTCAAATACATGTTCAGGATCTTCTGAAGTCCTCGCAGGTACAATTTCATGTTCAAATTGATTTGAGTTTGGTTCCAATTTGATTTCATTTAGATTTGATATTTAGAAATCATTTGAGTTTTGTTCTGATTCAGGTCCACAGTTCACTGTTCATTTGAATGCAGGCTCTTGTTCTTTTCTATTCATACAAGTCCTCTGCTCATTTTAATTCAAGTTCTGTGCTTTTTTTTGTTCGAGTACAACTCTTCTGCATTGTTGCCCAAGAAGGTCTTCAAATTGTTCAAGTCTTTGTACATTTCAGTGAAAATTTCGGCAGCACCCCGGCATATCCCCCGTTTGGGGGAAAATAGGGGAGCTGGGCCTTCCCACCACGCTACTAGAGCGTGTATGGTAGGTGTCCGTAGACACCGCGGCCGTACAAATTTTCATCCCACCACGCTACAAGAGCGTGTATGGGGCCTTCAGCAGTATCCGTACCAGAACAGTAGTGACTCTCAGAACAGCAGTGACTCCCCACCACGCTACAAGAGCGTGTATAGGGCTCTCCCACCTCGTCGTATGCTTCGCACCGGGCTCCCTCCTACCGTGCTACAAGAGCGCGTATAGGTGGTTCTTCGGTCCGCTACAAACGTCGAGAATAAGATTTTGGAACATCATACCTTTCGTAGCAGTGTCAGCGGTGTCGGTGTCGAGGTCAAGGCCGAGGACCGTCCCCACCACGCTACAAGAGCGTGTATAGGGCTTACCCGTCTCGTCGTAAGCTTTGCACCGGGCTCCCTCCCACCGTGCTACAAGAGCGCGTATAGGTGGTTCCCCGGTCCGCTGCAAACGTCGAGAACGGGATTTAAGTTAGAATTTTATACCTTTGGGCCCGGCGACGATTGTCGGCGGCGTCGGCTGGAGGAGGTGGCTCGCGGATCGAGGTAAAGGGGAAGGCATTTTTTTATTAATTATATTTATATTAAATTAGTATAATTAATTAACAAATTATTATTTTTTAATTAATTACTTAAAATTAATTATAATTAATTAATATAACTAATTAAATTTTATTAAAATTAATTAAAATTCATTAGTTATAATTAATTATAAATAATTAAAAATTAATTAATTTTAATATATTATAATTAAGTAATAATAATTAATTTTATAAATCATAATTAATTAAAATTAATACTAATTAAAAAATTATAATTAATTATAATAATTTAATTAAAATAATTAATAATTAATTACAATAATTATAATTAATTAAAAATAATAATTATAATTAATTAGAATTATTTATAATAATTATAATTAAATATTTATAATAAGATTTTTTTTTTAATCCCTCTGTCCGGCGAATTTATGGGATTTGGCCGAGCGGCGTGAGCCAAGGGAGAAAGTTACCTTCACCGTCGGCGTGCTCCCGTTGATGCTTCCGATCAAAATGTCCTAACTCCCGATCCTACACAGCAAGCGAGCTCCTCCTCTTGACTCCGATCAAAATGTCGTAACTTTCGATTCAACAGGAAGGGAAATCCGTCGAAGGAGCTAAGTCGAACAGCCAGGTAAGAGCCGAAGAAGCTTCACAGCCCGGCGAGCACCTGCTCTTCCGTCCGATCAAAATGTCGTAACCTCCGATCGGACAGGGAGGAAAGCCGTCGGAGGAGGTTCATTGGGGAAGCAAAGTCGAACGGCAGAGAAGAAGTCGAAGAAGCAACAACCGGAAGGGAGAAAGTTATCTTCACAGCCGAGCGAGTTCCCGAGTTGCTTCCGATCAAACTGTCGTAACTTCCGATCCCGACAGGAATGGAATGTCGTCGAATTGGCGAAGTCGAAAAGCACAAAGGGAGGGAGAAATATCGGAGAGCGAGAGAATGAGGCGAATCCCTTCCTTCGGCTCTTTTTACGACTGCCAGAGAGATCGTGAGAGATGTGATGTCGTCGTGCGGGCCTTATGCGGAGATAGTGGGAAAATAAGTGACGTCGTGCTGAATTCGGCGCCGGACAGGTACGTGGATTTTAATTTTTTTTTTGTTTTCTCTTTTGTTTTATACAGCAGGTCAACACTAGCGAGTTTGTAATACTGCCTAAGCAACTTTGCAACCGAGATTTCATTAAATCATTAATTGTGACTCGTTAATCTTTATATTAACTTGCTTATTCAATTGCCTTATTGTTTCTCCGTGCAATTCCAATTTCGTTTCACATCACCGCCTCCATGCACTATTCCAAAAAAAAAAATTGATTCCTGATTTGTAGTATAATTTGTTGATCATGCAAAACCCTTTTAATAGATTTTCATTATGGACTCATCATTTTTATGTTGAGTGACACTATTATCCTAGTTGAATATAATCTAATTGGCCTCTCTGATGAAGAGAAACATGAGTTGCTTACACAGTAATTTGGACATGGTTTCATATGTTCTTGTATGATTGCAATTCGTTTACTTTTGCAGGTGATTTTGGCTGCATTTGCAACATATCCTATGATTCATCAAAATGCAGGTATCTCTATAGATGATTTTTTTGTTGTTGTTCACACTAGATTTCTTTGGCACAATATTCAAGCTAAGCAGCTCAATCAATATTATGCTCTTTTATGTTACTTGATGCCTTTATATATTATGTTGTTTGTAGTGATTTTTATTATGTTACATATTTATGCTTGATTTATTTGTTTGCAAGTTGAATCTATCAGCTTTATTAAACCAATGTGAAATTCCAATTGTAAGCATTACTGTTTTGAAGATTTTTCTTTCATGGTCTAGCTTTTATTCATGCCAAGCATTTTGTTTTAAATTGTATGCGTTTTATGTCGAAAGAGTCTTGGCAAGCAAGAGGTGAATCTTTGTCTGGAGGCGGATCTCAGTGTTAATTGTAGAGGAAGCGAATTTTGGTGCCCACTAATGAAGAGTTCAATCATAACGTCAATGAGATGGATTTAGGTGTTAATTGTAGAGGCGAATCTTGGTTCCCACTAACGAGGAGGCCAGTCACGAAGTCAATGAGGTGGATGTAATGCTAATCTTTGATATTGGGGTGGTGGGGTGGGGGAGGCTTGAGGAATGCACTGCTTTTGCTCTTGCCCTTACCTGTTCTTGGATTCTATTATTTACTGATGTTGAAATAAAAATTCTAGTTATGAAAATCATGTTATGCGTTTATGGTACCTGTTCAATTTTATTGGACATGGGAAAAACTATTCGGCATCAAATGTTGAAGTTCAAATAATTATCATTATCATCATTAGTCCTATCCCACTTTCAAGCTTATTCCATGCATTGGATAATTGCAGCTCTATGTGATCAACATCTCATTCATGCTGTGAGTTTGGACTATTTGATATTTTGATGCATGCTAATCGCTTTCAAAAGCTTTTTTGATTGCTTCGGATTACTCCTGATACATACTCAAGCCCACATGTATACACCAGCCCTTAGAGGTTCCCTTTCTCCATGTATATGTTGCCCCCCACTTAAGCTTTATCATTATTCAGGTTTGAAAACTGTACCATCCGGGTTTTCTTTGGTGGGTAGGTTGTCTTTATAATACTAAATTGTGGTCCTGCTAATATAATTCCATTGTAGAGCATGAACCATTTATTAGTCTATACGTCATACATCTAATGCTAATTGAACTAAAGTTTTGGAGTATTGACCTAGTTCTTGCAGTATTTTTTTTTTATTTGCACAAACATCAACTAGATCATAATGAATAGGCTGCATATAGTGTTTGGTGTGAAATCTAATTTTCCTCGGCCACGTTGGCGCCAAAGTCTTTGGTAAGATTTAATTTTGATTTTCCTCAACCACATTGATCTCAAAATCTAACATTGCCATTGCCCGGTCCCAAGCTCTTGATGAGAAAAGTGGAGGGTTGCGATAGGTAGTCGACAACCAACGTAAAATTTGGTGACTAATCATGACATGAATCATTTAATACATTGTGTAAATGCTAGGGTGTTTCTCGGAAGCAACTCATTGTATTGTTTGAATACGATGAGAAATGTACAAGGGCCTGCCTGGGTACAATGTTAAATAAGTAAATTAAGGGACAAATGTGGGTAAAGAAGCTAGTCCATGAAACTAGAATTAGGAGATAATCTAGAAATATAAGTTGTTTTACATACAAATTAATGAAATTAATAGATATTATGATTTAAATTAGAAATGATGTTGATGTGATTAAAAATAAGAGCTTGAAGAATAATATTGTAGAAATTAATAGAATTGAAGTGTGGGCTTCGAAAATTCGGCCTCGGCCTCCGCTCGCTTTTCTTATTCGGCGAGGGAGTTTTAACGAACTAAGTTCCGGGATAAATTTTGGAAGGCAGATGGGTTTGTAGATAAGACACTACCCAGAGATTTCACCCTCATTTTGCGAGGACTTTATGATCTAAGTTCTGGTTTCCTATAGGCGCAAGCCCCTATAGTTAATTACCCCTCCCGATCACGAGAGAGAACTTTCGATTAAGGCTAGTCGTCAATTAGATACGTATAGAATACGTGTTATCTGGCATATAGTAGCAGCATGGGTATGGACTTGAAAATTTGAGAATTGGGTTTGAAAATAGTTGGAGAATTTGGGAATTTGGAGGATTGATATTTGGGAATTTCATATTTAAAATAGAAATTTCACCATCTTGTACTTAAAGCGGATGGTGGGGGAATGGATGATGGGCCCGATCAAGATCCCATGGTTCCGTCGTCCCGGGCCATCGTGGTCCCTGGTCTACTTAGTCAGAGGAGGTAGTCGACCCAACCTGACAGAAGGATCCTTGTCGGCAGCCATGGGTTGCTTCGTCCAAGGGAACCTTGTAGACCGGGGTTGGATGTTTGTCTAAGGGGACAAATTTGAATCCACCTTAGCTGACAGAGGGCTTTGTGCCCTATCGATCATATCCTATTGATTCATTTCTCAAGGATTTAACGCCATTAAGGAGCGTATCGGCTCTGGCCATAACCGCTATCTGTGGTGCCATTTGGCGGCAAAACCACTCGGTTCAGAGGGCCCCGGGTCATAACCGTTTACCTGCAGTGCCATTTGGCGGCGAAACTGCCGGTTAGAGGACACGTACCACGTCCTTACTGGCAAAAGATTGTTTGAGAATGGATCCTAGTGATATTTTCGGCTAGGCATTTGACTCTTTGTGAGCTAGAGTTTATTTGAATTTGTCCACCCCGGCAGACTGTTGCGGAGGGTGGATGGATTTTTCCTTAAGTGTGGATGGTTGGATTTTATATTTTAAATATTTTGGAATTTGGAATTTTTGGATTTTTGGAGAATTTTAGATTTTGGGGAATTTTAGATTTTTTGTGGATATTTGGGAAGTTTTTGGATTTTTGGATTTTTATAGGTATTTTGGGTGGAGCTTTGGAATATGGATATTTGGAAGACAATTGAAAGTATTTGGAAACCCCTCCGGTTGAGATCAGCATTCAACACGGCCATCATCGGGGTGTTTGGGGTCATTTCCATTTAAGGCTTGAACCTTGTCAACTCTGTCGGGCTGTCGACAGAGGATCGGGTTTCGTAGGCTTTATGCCCTTATTAGTGAATTCATATTGTTGTAGGCCTTGAAGGCCTAATATGAATGTATTAAGGTAAATATGACGGTCGCCACAACCGTACATTTGTTTGTTGGTTCGAATCCTGTCGACTTCTATTGACCCGTATAGAAGGATCGGTTTCGAACCTGAATTCACTTGTCAACCCGCGCAGCATCCCTAGACGTTACGTGTGTACCAATAACACGCTCGTCGGGGCCCATGCGGGTTTTATAATTATTTTTACCCCTTTTAGTGTACCTATGTGTATACAATTTATAGTGCATGTGCAGGGGTACTTTGAAATAATTGTAGACGCCTTCTGTCTGCTTGTACGAATGTTGCAGATCTGGTGGCGTGGCGTAGCAATTTCTGGATAGAATTGTTCGCTGCTTCTTACAGGTAGACTGTCGTGCACTACTTGTTGATTTTCGTAAGCGGATCATAGTGCACTAACTAATCTCCTGCCTTAACTTGTAGGTGCTTTTAAATGGCTCATTATTTGTACGATGAAACTACCACGGTAACCCGTAGTCACTTTGACATGATATAGTCATTTGTATTTTGCTTGTGGACAATAGACTAGTGTGCTACGAGTCTTCTACAGTGGCCCATGGATGCTTGCATTAGTTGTAATTTCTTTTATGCTTTCTCTTAAATTACAGTTTGCTGATTGTGTAACAAATACTCTGCAGCGACCCGTAGGGGCTTACATATGACATGTTGAATATACGCTTGTGCCTGTAGAGGACCAATCATATATATAGTATATCCACCAATGTTGCTTGCAAGTGAATTGCCCTCTTTGTTTGCATTGATTACAAGCATCTCTTAATATTCAATGTAGGTTGCATATGTATATTTCATGATACATAGCACTTGAGGATACATCGACCTATCATTGCATATTGATCTTTTAGCACTTGTGAGGGACTATGTCTTTCATTTGCCAATTAACTGAAGTTGGTCAAATGGATGTTGTGGTATTTGTTGTATATTAACTTCCCCCCTTTGTAGGGAACTTGTATATGCACTCATTATGTGTTATTGGCGGTGAGCATAATGTCTGTCATGATCTTCTTATTCATATTTGCATGATATACACCGCATTGATTATAAGCCGCTTTATGCATGAATGAAGTTGTGTGCACATCATGAATCTTCTTACACCACTATGCTTGTATTCATTACGACTCTTCCACCTTCACTTGCAAATATATTAGCATACTCATTGAGAGCATCAAGATGTTCTTTATAACTTCATCATTATTTGTAAATGTGTGATGCCTATAGTCCCTTGGTCCACAAGTCTTGTATATGTTCCCTCGCATTTGATTTAAAATTTGTTATCTTACAAATTATAATTCTATTTAGAGCATTATGACATTCTTTATATGATTTGATTTGCATATCAAACTCGTCCTCATTTAGTCCATATCCAAAATGGATTCAATTTTAAATTCAAGTTGTGCAAGTGCATTTGAGTCCAAGTCAAATCCTTTGCATCGTTCAAGTTCAGTTCGTCGTCATCCATTATACGAGCTCCCTGTGGTCCGACTCAAGTCTCTCCTTGAGTTTAAATGGTTCAAGATTATGCTCAAGTTCATGGTTCATTTGAGTTCAAAGAGGAGCTTGGTTTCAAATGGTCCTTGTAGTTGTCCCAAACTACAATCTCAAGTCAATGTTCTTTGTTCTTGAGTTCACTGTCAAAATTTCACCTTGCAAGTTCAAGTTCATATAGGTCAAGCCCTTGTTGAAGTTCAAATGAGAGTCCAAGTTATGTGCTCTTCTTCTTCTTTCTTTTTTTTTTAGACTTGAGTTCATATTTATTTAGATCAATTGAATCAGGTCCATAAGTCCAATTTGCTCCAAGTCCTTGTCTGAATTTCAGACAAAATTTCGACACCCTCCCGGCGTCTCCCCCGTTAAGGGGAAAAAACCAAGAGGCCGCCTACCCGCCACGTAAATAAATACGTGCACGGTTGGTGTTGGTGAGACACCGCGGCGGTTGTATTTTTGTTTTTCTCCCACCACGCGCACTAAAGGCGTGCTTGGGGTTTTAAAAAGTATTTTTTTGAAAATAGATAATTTTTGATTTCCCCCCGCCCGGGGGTACTTATAAGTAACCCCGCTTCGCCACACGTGCCGCATCGGGGTTCCATCCTACCACGACCAGTAAAGGCGTGCTTAGGACAGTTCTCCAATTTGCCACGAATATTGAAGCAAGGTTTTGAGTTTAGAAGAGTACGTACCTCCGCGGGGTTGTCGTGGTTGACACGTGGATCGAGGGGTCACTCGCCTACCTCGTCGTAGGTGTCGCACCGGGTTCTCTCCTACCACGGCCACTAAAGGCGTGCTCAGGTGGTTTGCCGGTCCGACACGGACATCGAGGAAGGAGAGTAGGGGGGATTTAAGCATTTTTTGTTTTATTTTTAATATTATTATAATTATTTAGTAGTAATAATAATTAATTAGAATAAATTAGGTTTAATTAATTATAAGTAATATATGTTTAATTAATAATTAATTATTAATATAATTAAACATAATTAAATCAAATTAATTATGATTAATTAATGATGAATAATAATTAATTATTATCTAAAGATAATTAATTATAACTAATTTTAATTAATTAAAATTAATTTACAATTAATAAATTAATAACCATAATTAATTTTGATTAATCATAATTAACTTTAATTAATTATGATTGATCAAATATTAATTATAATTAATATAATTAATTTTAATTAAATTCAATTAATTAATACTAATTTATAATTTAAACTAATTAATTATTATTTAAAATAAATAATAATAATAAAAATAATAAAATGCCCAAAAGGGGCTGTTTGGAATGGGATTTGGCCGCAAGAAGCAAGCATAAGGGAGAAAGTTAACCTTCATAGCCAGCGTGCTCCTGTTGATGCTTCCGATCAAAATGTTTTAACTTCCGATCCAACTAAGGGAGCCGAAGAAGCAAGGCAGAGGGAGAGGCGGCTTAGGTAGGGGAAACCTTCTCTCTCTCTCTCTCTCTCTCTCTCTCTCTCTCTCTCTCTCTCTCTCTCGGCTTGGTGAGATCGGGAGGATCGGCTAGAGTGGAGGTCGGCCGGAGCTTGTGGGATCGGGAGCAGAGAAGTCGTGCTGGCAACGACGCAGACGACGTCAAACGACAGGATTTGCGGAGGATTTACGCCTGATCTTCGGGATACGACGCAGACGACGTCAAACGACAGGATTTGCGGAGGAATTTGTGGATCCAGCGGTTTCACAGGTATTTTGATTTGATTTTTTTTTCTGCTGGGTTAATGCTTAGAGGTCAACAAATGCCCCCCAACAAATGTGGTACGCGTCTGGAGCGAATCACGTTTGTTGTAAGCTGATTGACCCTGTGGATCTCTAGATATTCATTCTGGATGTCACACAAGGTATTTCATTTAGTGGATCTCCAAAAATTTATTTGGATGTCACACTAACCCCTCTTTCTTCTCGCCTCTTTTAGATGTATCCATGGATGGTTGAGATACTGATTCTTTTTGTCATGTACTTTGTGCTGCGGACATTGATGGAGGATTGTTTGATTTGTCTTTACTGACTTGTCAGGTGATTTTTGTACCTTCGGCCCTATGTTTCTAGCTTTGGCGGGCTTGATGAAGGAGTAGATGCCGGTGACCTAAACCCTTAGGTTTGTTTTAAGTCGATGGCGAATAGTCATCGGTCCAGAGCTTTGTGCATAACGGACTTGTTGATGATAGAATCCACTTAGTTCAGCCTTGAGCTTTGTGTGAACTTTGGGATAGTTTTCTTCGGTCCTTTGCTTTGTGCTTTGACGGACTTGTTGAGGAAAAATTCCTTCGATCCTCGTTTTTTGCTTTACGGATTTGTTGAAGGATTTGCAGGTTCTGGATTCAGAAGATAGTACCGAACGTAGGTAGTATCTTGATCCTTAACCACTTGAGAAGACTTTAATCTGAATCACTTGAGTTCATCAGATTGGAAGAGCTAGAATTTGATAGCTGATGTGAAACATTCAAAGATTGCACATGAAATTCATTAAGATTCACAAAGTTTACTAAAGTAAGATTAGACCTTTCGTAAATTGAGATTCAAGCATTTTCCATTGAAGAAGTATTATGATAAGCAATTTCAAGCTAGTGTTTAGACACGATTAATAATGAATCTCAAAGTTCACAACAAAGCAAATGCGGGAAATTAAAAAAATCCCACGACTAATGTTTAGAAATTTCACAATGAGTACCTTGATCACTCACACTCAATTCGGGTTAGCGGGAGAAGGCCTTTAACAAACTCAACGATGCCACAAAGATGGTGGCCGCACCAAGGGCCTTTAGCCACGAAGAGGTTGACGGTGACGAGGAGGGCGTGAATGCTTGGCTTTCGAGACTCCAAGTGTGCTTCGAAAATTGTCGGTCGTAGATGCTTGCAAGGATCGGGATAACTCTCTCCAAGTACTCTTCCACGGTAGTTTCGTCTTCAAACCCTACGTCGAAGCACGGCGATCGTAGGATATCGATGCTCCCGTCGGCGTGAAAAACTAACCCCCACTCAAACTCCGGATCCGCCATTCAACATTGAGGCAAGGCGGGAAGAAAACAAGGAAGGGGGGTTAGGCCGAGAGCTAGGGGAAATCGAGGAAATCTGAAATTTGAATTTCAGATTTTTCTAGGCTTGAAAGGAGAAGTTATTTTATCATTCAATTCTCTTTCAATTCCATAAAAAAAAGGCAGCCATTATGGAGAGAAATTAAGGGGTAATTAGTAGGTGATGATGTGGCAAAGAGAGAGAAAAGGCTGTGTGTTGGGGCCGGCCAAGCAAAGGGAGAAAGAGGAGAAATTTGCTTAAGTAGTGGGCCCCATTAATTAATTAAATTCAGATTTTAACATTCAGGAATTTAATTAATTAGGGAGGTTGAAATTTGAATTCAAATTGGGGTGAGATTCAATTAGATATATTCCTAATGTAGGGAGTTACATTAGGAAAGAGATAATGCAAGGCTTGATTGCAGGAATTCAAAAATTGAAAACAAAAAAAACTGCTGAATTTCATTTAATCTCTCCCTAAATTAAGGCACTAATTTAGGAAGGATTAATGAGTGAATTAATGCCCAGAATTTGAATTTTTCTTCTTTTTTTTTCTCTGGGCTGGACGGCGGGACTTCCCAGGACGGAAGAGAGGGGAGGGGTAGGGGGGGGGGGGGGGGCGATTGGCTGGCACCGTGGGTGGGAAGACACGGGTGAGGGAGTTCGGGCGGTACAGGGCAAGGAAATTTCGGTGATTGGCTGTAGGGAGGAAGCAGAGGTATGGAGAAATTGGTAGGGAAGAAAATAAGAAAAAAAAAAAAAAAAACAAACAGTGAACTTACAAAGAAACCAAGAGCTCGCCGGGGCGGGCGGAGCCTCACCTAGGTCTCCTCTCTCTTTTCTCTCAAGCTCTCAAGCAAGAAGACAAAGGAAATTTCGGTGATTGGCTGTAGGGAGGAAGCAGAGGTATGGAGAAATTGGTAGGGAAGAAAATAAGAAAAAAAAAAAAAAAACAAACAGTGAACTTACAAAGAAACCAAGAGCTCGCCGGGGCGGGCTGTTGGGTATTGCGGGCGGAGCCTCACCTAGGTCTCCTCTCTCTTTTCTCTCAAGCTCTCAAGCAAGAAGACAAAGGAATTTCTGAAAATTTCATTAATCATTCATCATAACTTGATACAACATGAAATGACCTATATATAGGTCTCAACACAAAAGAAAATACAATGACTCGTTTGCCCTCGGGGCTACACTCATGACTCAGTTTATACTAAGGGTACAATAGGAAAAAGAAAATGCATAAAGAAATACATAAATAACTAGAAATATAAACTCTGAATCGTGGCCGTCGATCTGCGCTGTCTACGGCGATACACATGTCTGAACTTCTGGTCGATGTCCACATCATTCTCCCCGGGTGGGAGAAAGCTCGACCCCGTCGAGTAGAAATCTCTGGAGCTCTCGTACATCTCTAGGAGATCTGGATCCAACCTCTGCAGCTCCCCTCGATCTATCCACGCATCCTCTGTCGCCGGCTTCCCTTTCCAGTGTACCAAGTACCTTTGGCGACCACCTTCCTTCATGGAAATGATTTCATCGTCAAGTATAGCTTCGACTTTCTCCGCAGTGGGTAAATGGGGTAATTTGGGGAGTGGAGGTAGGCTGGGGATCTCACTGGGTGGGTTCTCACAAGGCTTATCATGAAGTGGATTATCAGGGTTAAACTCGGGTCCCTCGAAAGCTACTAAATCTTCAACATTAAACGTAGGATTCATATTAAAGCCTTCAGGAAGGTCTAACACATAAGCATTATTGTTTACCTTCGAGATTATTTTAAAGGGGCCCGCACTTCTAGCATGTAACTTTTTAACGGCTCCCTAGGGGAACCGCTCCGGACGAATCCGTACCATAACAAAATCTCCAACTTTAAATTCTTTAAATCTCTTCTTACGATCAGCATCAATCTTATAATGAGTATTGCTTTGTTGAATTCTTTTATTTATTTCCTTGTGCAATTCTTGAAGATGAGATGCGAATGCAGATGCGGACTCAGACACTCTAACCTTAGGACTTAATGGAATTAAGTCAATGGGCTGTCTAGGTAGGTAACCATACACAACTTCAGCAGGACTTAGACCCGTAGATCGGTTTACAGAGTTGTTGTATGCAAATTCAGCTATCGGTAGTTTAGAGTCCCAGTCCTTAAGATTCTCTCCTACCAAGGTCCTTAACATATTTCCTAGACTTCTATTTACTACTTCGGTTTGACCATCCGTTTGGGGGTGAAAAGCAGTGGAGAACTGTAGTTTGGTTCCCATTTTATGCCATAGAGTCTTCCAAAAGTAACTAGTAAATTTCACATCTCTATCTGACACAATGGTTTTGGGTAGGCCGTGCAGTCTCACGATTTCATCAAAATACAGCTTGGCTATTCTAGAGGCGTCAAAAGTTTTGGAGCACGGGAGAAAATGGGCCATCTTAGAAAACCTATCTACGACTACACATATCGAGTCATGCTTCCTAAGGGTCTTGGGTAATCCTAAGACAAAGTCCATGCTAACATCTTGCCATGGTTGGTTAGGCACGGGGAGAGGTGTGTAAAGGCCGGTGTTTTGTTTACGTTGTTTGGCTAACTGACAGGTGTGACACCGCCTTACTAATCTGCTAACGTCCCTCTTAAGACTTGGCCAGTAGAAACGATTTTCAACAGCGGCAATGGTCTTGGCTTGACCAAAGTGACCTGCTAAACCTCCAGCATGTAATTCCCACACAAGAAATTCTCGAAGTGACGTATTGGGAATACAAAGTTGTTGAGACTTGAACAAGTATCCATCCTCCAACATAAAGTCTCCTATAATCCGTTCGTTTCCAGTGGTTAACGCAGAGTAGGTTTCCTTAAAATCAGGACAGTCTGGGTAGTATTCCTTGAGCCTTTCAAAGCCTATTACATCAGCAGTCATCTTCCTAGTAATCGTCATCCGACGGCTCAAGGCGTCAGCAGCCTTATTTTCAGATCCTGCCTTATGTCTGATGGTATAGGTGTACTCTTGCAGGAATTCAACCCAACGGTCGTGTCGAGCATTGAGTTTCTTTTGGGAATTAATGTACCGCAAAGCCTCATGATCCGAAAAGATAACAAATTCTTGCGGTAGAAGGTAGTGACGCCAATGCCTAAGAGATTGAATGATGTCGTAAAATTCTTTGTCGTAGGTGGAGTACCTTTGCCTAGTGTCATTCAATTTTTCACTAAAGTAAGCGACCGGGTGTCCCTCTTGTGATAGGACTCCACCTATACCAATTCCAGACGCGTCACAGGTTACCTCAAAAACTTTAGAAAAGTCAGGTAATCTCATCACAGGGGCTTCCATCATTCGCTTCTTAATCTTCTCAAAAGCTCTAGTCGCCGTTGTGGTCCAAAGAAACTCACCTTTCTTAAGGCAGTCCGTTATTGGAGCTACTATGGTGCTAAAATTTCGAATAAATCTCCGATAGAACGTGGCCAATCCGTGAAAACTCCGAACATCTCTAATGTTTTTGGGTTGTGGCCACTCGTTTATAGCTCGCACCTTTTCGGGATCAGCAGATATGCCTTGGGAAGATATGATAAATCCAAGGAAGGTTACTTGATTTGCGAGGAAAGTGCATTTCTTAGGATTGGCATACATCTGCTCCCTTTGTAAAATCTCACAAACTTGTTTTAGATGATTCAAATGTTGTTCCACCGAATGACTGTAAATTAAGATATCATCAAAGTATACTACAACAAATTTTCCAAGGAGGGGCCTGAGGATCTGAGTCATTACTCTCATAAACGTGCTAGGTGCGTTACTCAACCCAAAAGGCATCACAGTCCATTCGTACAATCCATCTTTGGTCTTGAATGCTGTCTTCCATTCGTCTCCGGGGCGGATTCTTATTTGGTGGTAGCCACTCTTAAGATCGATTTTAGAAAATAGCGTGGCGCCTGTCATCATGTCCAACATGTCATCCAATCGAGGAATTGGGAAACGGTATTTGACAGTGATTTTGTTGATAGCACGGCTATCAACGCACATTCTCTAAGATCCATCCTTCTTGGGGGTAAGAAGGGCAGGAACCGCACACGGGCTAAGGCTTTCTTTAATGAACCCTCGTTCCAACAACTCATCCACTTGTCTCTTGAGCTCCTCATGTTCAGTAGGGTTCATTCGGTAATGGGGCAGGTTGGGTAAAGAAGCTCCAGGCACCAGGTCTATGGCATGTTGAATGTCCCTTAGAGGTGGAAGTTGGTTGGGCAAATCTTCGGGGAAGATATCAGAAAAGGCTTCCAACAGTGGTTTTACCTCTTCAGGGATTGGCTCTTCTTGATCTACACTTGTTTCCCGGGCTACGAGCGCGTAAAGAGGGGCTCCTGACTCTAGTTCCATACCTAAGTCCTTAGCAGTTATCAAGTTCAAGTCCGTGTTGGGTTTCAGAGAGTTGGGTCTAACTCCTTCCTTAGTAGACTTAGGTTGAGTGGGTAACAGCTTAATCTTCTTGCCCTCGTGTTCAAACACACAGGTGTTTGATCGTCCATAAATGTGTACATCGTTGTCGAACAACCAAGGGCGGCCAAGGATGATTTGACCCACATCCATTTTCAAAACATCACACCAGATTTTCTCCTTGTATCCAACGAATTCGATAGGAACAAGACTCCTATCTTTCACTTCCAGGGTAGTCGAGTTTATCCAAGCAACTTTGTAGGGGTTCGGGTGTGGAGTGGTCCTCAATTGCAGTTTTGAAATCATGGCAGAAGATACGACATTAATGCAACTTCCACTGTCTATTATGACTTTGCAATTCTTGTCTCCAATCTTAGTGAAAGTGTAGAAGATCGAGGTCCTTCGCCAGTCGTCGCTAGGTTTAGGTTGGGAAAAGGCACACCTAACAACTTGCAGATCCAGCCGGTTCATCTTTTGGAGGCAGTGAACAACAGCAGTGTCTTCCTCGTCGAAAAATTCTTCATCGTCGTCCATATGGTGGACTAAGTCAGTTTCAGGTTCATCTTCCTCCTCCGTCACTTCCTCAATTATAGTGACCTTAAACGGGCTAGAGCACTGAGACGCAATGTGTCCGTACCCATGGCATCTAAAACACTTCGTGCCGGCAGTGGTCTTGGGTGTATCTCGATCAGGCGTTTTCCCTTTAGAATCGGATCGAGGTTGGGTTTGGTTAGGAGCAGGCCGACTACCTGAGGGTCCAGTGGGTTTGTTGTACGGTTGGCTAGAGGAAGACTTGTAGGGGTTAGGTCTAGAGTCTTGGGTCCTAGGGGCGTGGCTCCTTGATTCTTCCAAATCTAGCACAAGACTACAGGCAGCCTCGTACGTAGTCACTCCTCTAGCAAAAAGTTCATTTCTGAGGTCTTCTCTTAATCCGGCTCTGAACATTGACAGGAGTTGCGTAGGAGTGGTGGTCTCTTCCCCATTACAGCGAATCAAGAAGTCATCAAAGATTGAAATGTATTCTTTAACAGTCTTACTCCCTTGCGTTAACCTATTCCAACGATCTAGTAACCTTGGGTAGTATGAGGGAGGGAGATATTTTCTTTTCAATTCTTGTTTCATGGTTCCCCAGTCAGCGATAGGATATTCTCCTCGAGTCTCCCTCATGTGTTCTATGTTGGTCCAATACTGGTTTGCTCTACCCGTTAACTTCATCTCAGCGAACCTAACTTTCTTATCTTCCGAAATGTTATACCATTTGAAATAACTATCCATTCCTTTAATCCAGTCAAGAAAAACTTGAGGCTCTAACGTACCGTCAAACGTCGGGGCGTCTATCTTAATACTCTTGAGGAGTTGGGCGTCGTTGTCTCTCCAAGGGGCTTCACGTCCTACCGGTTCGTGAAGGGGTCGTTGGTTGGGTCGGTAGTAATCCCTAGGAGGTCCGTATTCAGTTCGGGTATCTTCGCCATATGGTGAGTGAGGTCTAGAAGGTGTGTAGATAGCCGGGTGTCCCATTCTTTCAATATTATCTAGTCTTTCTCCCGAATGACGTCTAAGTTCAGCTACACTCGTTTGGGTATCCTTCATTTGTTGTGTAAGTGTTCCTAATTGGCCCATAATCATGTCTAAAGTGGTTTGCAGATGGGTAGGGTCCATGGTTGGGTGTTGGGGATCACTAGAAAGGTTTCCTAAGTCAAGGACAGCAGCTAACCTTACCGAAATGCTTGCTGAAATTGAGGCTACCGCAGCTGGAAATCGCTGGGCAGCGATCACAGTCGAGGGGAAAGTCACCTAATTGTTTCGGCTAGGTTCCCGGGCCTAGGCAACACCTAAGCAGCGACTCTAGGCTCACTAACGGAAGTCTAACAGCTGCAGAAAATAGTGGGCAGCAGCTGGACACTACCTAGAACTCCTCCTAAAGGCTATACTAAGTGCAGAAAGTGATTGGACAGCAAACTCAAATGTTTGTCTAAGCAACCTAAACAGTTTGGGACGTGGATGTGACAAGGACAGCACTTAAACAATGAGATAGACTTGCTTAAAATGATGAAAACGATGCAGAAAATTAGAGGGCAGCAAGCTAAAACAGTGAAAAAAAAATTGCTATGCAATGGTATGTATGCAAACAAGCTAAGGATAACTTAAATTGGATTCCTAGGATGCAATCTAGCAAAGGGACAGCATGCTAGCCATGCTCTGATACCAAAATGATGTGAAACATTCAAAGATTGCACATGAAATTCATTAAGATTCACAAAGTTTACTAAAGTAAGATTAGACCTTTCGTAAATTGAGATTCAAGCATTTTCCATTGAAGAAGTATTATGATAAGCAATTTCAAGCTAGTGTTTAGGCACGATTAATAATGAATCTCAAAGTTCACAACAAAGCAAATGCGGGAAATTAATAAAATCCCACGACTAATGTTTAGAAATTTCACAATAAGTACCTTGATCACTCACACTCAATTCGGGTTAGCGGGAGAAGGCCTTTAACAAACTCAACGATGCCACAAAGATGGTGGCCGCACCAAGGGCCTTTAGCCACGGAGAGGTTGACGGTGACGAGGAAGGCGTGAATGCTTGGCTTTCGAGACTCCAAGTGTGCTTCGAAAATTGTCGGTCGTAGATGCTTGCAAGGATCGGGATGACTCTCTCCAAGTACTCTTCCACGGTAGTTTCGTCTTCAAACCCTACGTCGAAGCACGGCGATCGTAGGATATCGATGCTCCCGTCGGCGTGAAAAACTAACCCCCACTCAAACTCCGGATCCGCCATTCAACATTGAGGCAAGGCGGGAAGAAAACAAGGAAGGGGGGTTAGGCCGAGAGCTAGGGGAAATCAAGGAGGAAATCTGAAATTTGAATTTCAGATTTTTCTAGGCTTGAAAGGAGAAGTTATTTTATCATTCAATTCTCTTTCAATTCCATAAAAAAAAAGGCAGCCATTATGGAGAGAAATTAAGGGGTAATTAGTAGGTGATGATGTTGCAAAGAGAAAGAAAAGGCTGTGTGTTGGGGCCGGCCAAGCAAAGGGAGAAAGAGGAGAAATTTGCTTAAGTAGTGGGCCCCATTAATTAATTAAATTCAGATTTTAACATTCAGGAATTTAATTAATTAGGGAGGTTGAAATTTGAATTTAAATTGGGGTGAGATTCAATTAGATATATTCCTAATGTAGGGAGTTACATTAGGAAAGAGATAATGCAAGGCTTGATTGCAGGAATTCAAAAATTGAAAACAAAAAAAACTGCTGAATTTTCATTTAATCTCTCCCTAAATTAAGGCACTAATTTAGGAAGGATTAATGAGTGAATTAATGCCCAGAATTTGAATTTTTCTTCTTTTTTTTTCTCTGGGCTGGACGGCGGGACTTCCCTGGACGGAAGAGAGGGGAGGGGTAGGGGGGGAGGGGGGGCGATTGGCTGGCACCGTGGGTGGGAAGACACGGGTGAGGGAGTTCGGGCGGTACAGGGCAAGGAAATTTCGGTGATTGGCTGTAGGGAGGAAGCAGAGGTATGGAGAAATTGGTAGGGAAGAAAATAAGAAAAAAAAAAAAAAAACAAAAAAAAAACAAACAGTGAACTTACAAAGAAACCAAGAGCTCGCCGGGGCGGGCTGTTGGGTATTGCGGGCGGAGCCTCACCTAGGTCTCCTCTCTCTTTTCTCTCAAGCTCTCAAGCAAGAAGACAAAGGAATTTCTGAAAATTTCATTAATCATTCATCATAACTTGATACAACATGAAATGACCTATATATAGGTCTCAACACAAAAGAAAATACAATGACTCGTTTGCCCTCGGGGCTACACTCATGACTCAGCTTATACTAAGGGTACAATAGGAAAAAGAAAATGCATAAAGAAATACATAAATAATTAGAAATATAAACTTTGAATCGTGGCCGTCGATCTGCGCTGTCTACGGCGATACACATGTCTGAACTTCTGGTCGATGTCCACATCAATAGCTCTTTGTCCTCTGGTTGCTGAGATGGGGGTTCTTTTACTGCGGCCTTTCTTATGGCTTGTTGAGTAGACGGAGCTGCCAGCGATCCGGCCATATTTGGGCTTGTTGGATCCGACCTCTTACACCCATCCAGGTTTTAGACTTGAGCTATGGGAATTGCGCTCCCCAATGCTGATTTTGCTGAAGTTGACAGATTTAGAGTCATCCTTCGTGGTTTTGGATTTTGGAGCCTACAAACATCTGGTAGTTGTTCGAGACTCATCTTTCCACTGGAACTTTGATTCTCCAGTCATTTTGGAGAATTTTGCAGACTACGACCGCTTGAACTTGTTGAGCCAAATTTGCCTTCGTGCTTCCTACAGTCCCTACTGACGGGTTGACGAAGTGGGGGTTCCGCTACTACGGCCTTTCTTATGGCTTGTTGAGTAGACAGAGCTGCCAGCGATCCGGCCATATTTGGGCGTGTTGGATCCGACCTTTTACACCCATTCGAACCTTAAGCTTCAGGCTGTTGAAAGACTTCAAGCTTTTCCGGCTCAATTTTGTAGGAGTGTGTAGCTACAAAAGTCACTTTCTTGACCTTTGAGTCTTGGTTTGTTAGAGAAGATGACGTCTCTAACTTTTGAAAGATCACCTGCAATACTTTGAAAAAGAATTTGTAGTATTCTTTAGCACGAAAGAATATTTGAATTGATAATTTTAAATATTTATTCGGGGATTTCAGCATGCAGCGCGATGTCGACCCGAATAAATATTTAAAATGCCCCCTGTCTCGTAGGGACATTTTAGAATGGAATAGATTTGGAATATAAAATTTTAAATATTCATTTGGGGATTTCGGCGTATAGCACGATGTCGACCCAAATGAATATTTAAAATGCCCCCTGTCTCGTAGGGACATTTTGGATAGGCTTTGTATCTTTGAGATTTTAAATATTTATTCGGGGATCTCGGCATACGGCACGATGTCGACCCGAATAAATATTTAAAATGCCCCCAGTCTGATGAGGGATTTTGAAATGCATTCTTGATACACAAGAGAATTCCAAAATATAAACAAACATGCATTAATAAATATGCATATAAAATTTTGGTCATCATAAAATACATTCAACATGGAATTTTTTATGCATGATATTTCTTTAAATGTCGACCGTTGATTGGCGGCATAGGCCTCTGACCGTTCAGATCGATCAACTGATATGCTCCTCCTTGGTACACTTTCTCGATGACAAAGGGACCTTCCCAATTGGATACGAATTTGCCACCAATTTTTCGGTGTGGAATGATTGGTCTTCTCAGCACCAAGACCAATTCCCCTTCTTGAAATGATCGAGGACGCACCATTCGATCAAAGGATTTTGCCATTCTTCCTCGGTAGATTTCCAAGTTTTGTTGAGCTTGTAACCTGAGTTCATCAAGTGCGTCGAGCTCTTCCATTCTGAGGCGGGCATTTTGCTCTTGAGTGAGATCGTTCTGGATTGCTACCCGGAGTGACGGTAGTTCGATCTCCAATGGTAATACGGCTTCAACACCGAACACTAGAGAATACGGAGTGGCTTTGGTTGGAGTTTTGTAAGTTGGGATAGGCCCATAGAGCTTCTGCCATCTTCGTATGCCACTCTCTTTTGTTCTTGGTAAGGATCTTCTTCAATAACTTCACCAACGTCTTGTTGAAGGCTTCCGCCAATCCATTCGCCCTTGAATTGTATATGGAGGAATATCGCCAATCGATTTTGTGCCGATCAACGAACTTATAAATTTTTGTACTCTTGAAAGCAGTACCGTTGTCTGAGATTATGCGGCGTGGCACACCAAATCTGTAGACGACATTGTGGGTAAAGAAATTGATCACATGCTCCGATGTGACCTCTCTGAATGGGGCCGCTTCTGCCCACTTGAAAAAGTAGTCTGTCGCTGCTAGAATAAATCGATGTCCCGCTGATGATGGCGGATCTATTGGCCCGATAATGTCTGTGCCTCAACATTCAAATGGCCAAGATGCTATTGTTGGGTGTAGTGGATTTGGCGGCTGATGTATAACATCACCGTGGATTTGACACTCGTGGCACCTCTTAGCGTGGTCAATACAATCTCTGACCATTGTTGGCCAATAATAACCCATTCTCTTGATTTTAGAGGCCATCTTAGGACCTGACTGATGTGCTCCACAAAGCCCTTCATGGACTTCTGTTACCACTTTATCAGCTTCCCTGGTACCCAGGCATCTTAGCCACATTTGATCAAAGGCTCGTCTGTACAACATGTCATTGACAAATGCGTACCTCAACGCCCTTTTTCGAATTTGTGCGGCCATAGACTTTTCTGTCGGGAGTTTGTTTTCTTTGAAGTAGTCAATGAATGACTGTCTCCAATCATTTTCTACTTCAATATCTAAACAATGCCACCACGATTCTGAAGCTTGACTAGCTTTACGTCTCTTGGCCGTATGATATCATTCCGGATAATTCTCCATAATAATTTGATGGAGGGGTTGAGGGTCAACTGGAGTTTCATCCTGCTGACTTGAATCTGGAATTTCTTCTGCCCTCGGGAATTGTAACAGAGCGGGCTCCAAGACCCTACGAGTGTAAACCCCGATGAATATAGGCCTCTCCTCGTTGATGTTCGTCATTTCTTTGGCTAATTTGGCCAGACAATCTGCTTTAGCATTTTGTCCTCGAGGAACTCGAGCCATTTTGACATTTGGTACTTGCTTCAGAAGCTCGAGGGCTCGCCGGTGATAGTGGGCCAATTCGACTTTGCCAACCTTATAAATGCCGAGGACCTGATTTATCACGAGCTGAGAATCACCAAAGATTTGGAGACGTTGGATTCTGACATCGATCGCAATTTCCAGTCCTGCTAATAAAGCTTCGTACTCGGCTTCGTTGTTGGTTCGAGGTTCAGTCAAACTGAATGAGAACCTCATTATGCCTCCCTCGGGTGCTACGAAAATGAGACCGATGCCGGCTCGGGCTCTTGCAATATTTGGAGGTCGGACAGGTCTAATCGACGATGCTCCGTCGAAGTACATTTCCCAGAATGGTAGGCTTTCATTCTCCTCGACCTGCATTATCTGCTCATCGGGCAAATCATCATTTAGTGGAGAATCGGCCGGGATTGGGTGTGCAGCAAGAAAATCTGCCAAGGCTTGTCCTTTCACCGCCTTCTGTGGCATGTATGTGATTTCCAACTGCAATAACAATACTGCCCACATGGCTAGACGACCTGTCAACGCTGTTCTTGTCATCAAAAACTTCAGCAGATCGATTTTTGATATCAGGGTGATTTTATGGGATAGCATATAGTGGCGGAGTTTCTGAACTGCGAAAATCAGCGCCAGACAATGCTTTTCAATTGGGGAATAACGGCTTTCTGCTCCAATCAACCTTCGACTGATGTAGTAGAGCGCATTTTCTTTGCCTTCTTCATTATTCTGGGCCAATAGTGCTCCGAGGGATTCTTCTAGTGCTGCTGTATACAGTATGAGAGGCTTCCCCGGAATCGGCGCTGCTCGAATTGGAGGATTTAACAAGTATTTCTTGATACTATCAAATGCTTCCTGGCATTCTGCGTCCCATTTGAAACGGACATCTTTCTTCATTAGCTTTGAAAATTTGCACCTACCCGATATATTTGATATAAATCTCCGAATGAAAGCTAGTTGTCCTTGCAGCGAGCGAAGCTGTCGAAGGTTCCTTGGTGGTGGCATCTCTGTTATTGCCTTAATTTTGTTGGGGTCAATCTCTATTCCTCGATGACGAACAACATACCTCATGAATTTGCCAGAGGAAACCCCAAAAGCACATTTGAGAGGATTCATCTTCAGATCAAACTTTCTGATTCTCTCAAATACGATTCTGAGATCTTTTAAGTGATCATTTCGGCCAAGGCTTTTAACAACAAGGTCATTTACATAACACTCGACCTTCTGATGTATCAAATCATCAAATATATGAGTCATCGCCCGCTGGTAGGTGGCACCAGTGTTCTTCAGGCCGAAGGGCATGACTGTGTAGCAGAAAATTCCGATGGGAGTCCTAAACGATGTGTGCTTTTCGTCTTCAGGCGCCATCTTGATTTGATTGTATCCTGACGATCCATCCATGAAGGAGAACATGTCGTAGTTGGACGTATTGTCCACCAGGAGTTCAGATACAGGAAGTGGAAAATCATCTTTTGGGCACGCCTTGTTGAGGTCCCGAAAGTCAATACAGATGCGAATCTGCCCGTTCTTCTTCTTCACAGGGACGATATTTGCAATCCAATCGGCATACTTTTCTTCTCGTATGAAGCCTGCATCAATGAGCTTCTTCGTCTCGGCAATCACCTGTTCTTCAATCTCCAGTCTCATTCTCCTTGGAGCTTGTTTGACGGGTGCTACTTCCGGTTTGATTGCTAATCTGTGAACTGCTACGTCAGGGGATAAGCCGGGCATCTCAGCATATGTCCAGGCAAAGCAATCCCTGAATTCACAGAGAAGTTCTTTTATTTCTTCTATTTGGTCTTCGGATAGAAGATAACTAATGAAGGTTGGGCGAGGGTCTTCCTCAGTCCCTAAGTTGACTTCTTTTAGTTCATCCATAGTGGCTGCCTGTCCACCATCTTCAAGCTCTTCTGGTGCAGGCTCGGCTTCTACGGGCTGCTCATCATAATCCTCAGCCTCGTATGTCTCTTCAGCATCACCATCATCGGATTCAATTTCCATGCATGTGATTGCCCGACAAGTTTCCTTCCGGAGGAATTTTCTTTTGATGAATCCAATGCCTTTATATGCGTCTGTGTCCCTCTGTCGTAACGGACGTGGACTTCTCCCATACCAGAGGCCCAAGCTTATACGAAGTTGTCTTTTGGTAGTAGGGATATTGACTTGCTTTCGTAGCATTCTCTGAATGTTTTTAGTATTGAACCTAGGTAGCCTCGTAGGAAATAATTCCTCAGAATCGAGGATCATGCAATCCCAATCATGATTCTCCTCTTCACGAACTCCCGTGGAATATAACACATTCTTTGGCACAGTCCCATTTTTATGGGGAGGCAGATAGAGGGTAGCGAGTTCTTCAACTTTATGCACCTCACGCGGAATAATCTCCTTGAAATGTTGTAAAGGAACACGCGTGACTATGAGTACACTATCTGAAATTGATAGACTGTCTATTCTTCTAGAGAACACATTCTGCACCGTGTTCATGTAAATGGAGTCGTAGTCATAATCATCATTTGAAAATTCGACCTGCCTACTCCATTCATCTGTGGACTGGCATACTTTTCGAGATTTAGCAGGAGTAACATCATCTTCATCTGTGTCACTCCCAAGATGAGGTACATGCTTCTTTTCCTTTGGAATGGTCGGCGCTTTGGGAAGAGTCGGCACTGCCTTCTTTCTCCCCACTTGCTTTTTCCTACCCTCCAGTTCAGGTCGCTTTGTACTCTTCGAATTTGATGCTTTAGCTTCGAGGGAGCTCGAAGACTTTTGCTTCTTTGGCATGAAGTACCGTGTATCTTCATAAACTGTTGCTTCATGAACTGTGAAGGGTTGAATGTCACCAGAGATCCTGAACTCTTCTCCATCTCTGAGATACTTCATACACTGGTGTAGTGTTGACGGAACAATGCCATATTTATGCAACCAGAGACGACCTAGTAGCGCCTTGAATGAAGTATCCGCATCAATCACATGGAACTTAGCTTCTGTGTGGAGCTCTCCAAATACAAGAGGAAGCATGAATGATCCAAGGGTCTTCTGCCCTTTCTCATTGAAATCATGCACCATCAACTTATCTGGCCCGAGGTGTTCCACATCAAGGCAGAGGGATCTCAGTGCTTTCAAGCTTATCAGATTCACGGAGGATCCAGGATCGATTAGGATTCGACTGATAATCAGCTTATCGCTTTCTATAGTAACATACAGAGGACGATTATGGTCTGCAGTCCCAAGCATCATGTCCTCTTCGGAGAAAGTAATAAATGGCTCATTACGAGCTTGTAGAACCTCAGTCAAATTACGTTCAGCAAAATACGTCTCGTATCTTTCAGGATCTTTGAGAGCCTGAATCAGAGTCTCCCGAAGGTCTTTAAACATCACCAAAGCATCGTATATGCTGAGTTGTGCTGGAATTTTTCTTAGATGGGATAAGATATTATAATCTATCCCATTGGCTGAGGTGTTCTTTTTTTTGGGATCTTCAGGGATTATATTGTCATTGATGACTATTTCTTTCTCCTTATCTTTATTGGAGACCTCTTTCTTCGGTGGAGGCGGTAGTACCTTGCCGCTTCTTAACTGCACTTGAGCAATCTCCTCCGGTTCAGAGTCATTTAACGGAGCATTTTCTTCAGAATCAGCCATCGTTGCGTCTAGGGACTCATCTGTTGATTCAGATTCACCACCCAGGTTTACATGTCCCATCCGAGACGCTATGCTAGGGTCTGATTCGTCTCCCTCTGGAAAGTACAAATCCTCCTCCGAACTGTAATCCATTGGCAAAACCATCATACATGATTCAGAGGGTATTTCTTATGTGTATTCCTCTTTTATCGGGGTACTAGGCGCCACTGAGATGACCCGACATACTTCTTTTGGAAGAGAATCTTCATCTCCTTCTTCAGCTTCATCTATTTTAAGCTCCGACATGAAGTCAACAAGCTTGATAGGTCGCCTCACAGTCTGGTAGTACTCATCCAAACTGTTGATAACTCTCTGAGTTACAGTCATTTTCTCCTTAGGCTTCTTCAGCTTGGTCTTCTTTTTGGATGCTTTCACCCCACCAGACTTTGAAGTGCTAGCTTGATTAGAGAGTTGTTTAGAAATAGGAGCTCGCACGATCTGCAGTTCCTTTAAATTTATCATGGGCTCAACAGGAGACTTCCACTTTACACCTGGAACTCCTTCAAGCTGCTTCAACATTTTCACAGTCTTCTTGGAAATCGCAGTCTCCCACTGTTCTTCTTGAATTGACTTCTTTTCATTTCTTCTTTCTTCAACCAGGGGTACGGAAGAGGACGTGACTACCCGAGCTGATTCCTTTTTAGGGTGAGACAATACATTGTCGGATAATGTGATCTCTCCCTTTTGATATTTTCTTTCAAGCCAATCCTTGAAAATGTAGCAATCTTCAATAGGGTGGCTGAGTACCCGATGATATGGGCAATAATTTGGGTCACCAGTGTGCTTCGACTCTTCGGGTCTCTTGCATTCAGGCAGTTCTAGACCCTATTTCAACACTTGTCGAAATAATTTGGCGACACTCTCCCTTTTGAATGAATATTATTTATTCATTTTATCTTTGAGGGATTGGAATGTTCTATCACCAGTTCCTATTGCTTGTCTCTGGCCTCCAGCTTGATAAGTTCGTGGCTTATCATTTCCCCCTAGTATCAACTTTGGCTGGGGTTGGGGTTGTAGGCCTGTTTGGGCTTTTCTTGATATTGTATCGGCTGCTTGTCCTTGTCTACATTGTAAATCACCTACTTTTCTCTATCAGCTCTGGAGAAGAACGTAGAGTCGGCCTCACCCCTTCTAGCACCTGGGGCTTTAGCATTCTTGGGCTTATCAGAGTGATTTTCTAATTTGGACAAATTTAGTTTCTCAAATTTGGCCTCTCTGTCGAGTAAGTCTTGAAATGTGTTGATTGTAGCCATGCACAGGTAGGGTTGCATCTTGTCATCAATGTTGCCCATTAACAACTGTACGGCATGCTCTTCTTCTAACTGCTGCTCACATTTCATGCTCAAATTTCGTCAGCGAGTGATGTATTTAGTCACTGATTCTTCTCTTTTTCTCTTATCCAGAGTGAGGTCAGCGATCGTGATCTTCTCTGTTGCACTGACGAATCTCTTCACGAACATATTTTCTAATTCTGCAAAAGTCTTCACAGAATCGTTTGGTAATTCAGCATACCATTCGAAAGCAGTTGCTGTCAAACTGCTGACGAATTGTCGGAAGAGTAGGGCGTCATTTCCTCCTGTATTCTCACAGGTGGCTTTAAACTGTGCCAGGTGCTGCCTGAGGTTGTTATTACCGTTGAAAGTGTTGAACTTTGGGACTGAATACCCTTTCGGGTATGGTACTTGGTCGTACTCAGCTGGGTACGGACGACCTTTGCCCACCAACTTTTCTGCTTGATCGACGTCTATAATAGCCCTGATCTTTTCTGTGATTATTCCTTCCAACTGTGCAGCAGTTACTGGTTCAGAAGTACTTGCAATATTCTGCGGAGTGGGCTGGCGAACGATATTATGGGCTTCGCGACCACCTTCAGGAGCTCCCTGTACTCCTGAACCTTGCGGAACTTGGAAGTTCGGAGGGTCAGCAAGAGGATTAGGCATGGCGCCAATAGTAGCATTTCTCTGCATCATCTGCATCATCGCCCCCATTTGAGCCATCATCTCAGTCATCTTCTCATTTAACTGAGAGATTTCCCTGTCTTTGGCCCTCATTTGTCGCCGCATTTCAGCGAGTGTGACATTTTCAGCATCTGAATGATTGTCCTCTACTTCCTCCACTTCTTCTTCTTCTTGAGAATGACGACTTCTGCCAGTGGTGGACCCTTCTCTACGACGACGACGGTATACTTGTCGGGGTGGCGGTTGCCACCGCTCTTCATCTTCATCGTCATCATAATTGGCACCATCATCGATGTCTATATGTGTCACCATATAGACAACTTCCATATCCAGAGTGTCATTTGTTTTTTGAATTTCTTCTTCTAAATTTTCCTTTAGAAATTCATCAATATTTTCTTCTACATTTTCCTCCATAAATTCATCAATATTTTCTTCAATATTTTCTTCCCCTTCAAGGAATTCTTCTTCCTCTAGATTTTGATCATCTATATTTTCCTCCAATACTCGGATCTCCGAGCGGCGACGCCATTGGATTTCCGGTTCCTGATTAGGCACGGGGACTTCTTCGATCAGCGGGCTGCGATCGAAGTTAGTCTCTTCTTTTGGAGGGGATGGAGGGCGACGGGATCCCCCGGAGGATTCTCCAAAGTGTCTACCGTCTGGAGGAGTGTCATTATGGGTCCTTTTCGGGACCCACTTCTGATGTTGTTTGTAGATGAGGGTGGATCTCCGGGAAGCCTCACCAGATGTCACACCCAGATCAGTTCCTCTTTCTCTTCTATCTTTTTCATTTCTTCGAGGCTTTGGCCTCCATACTTGTTTTCCTTTCCACCGGGACCTTTCGGCAGTAGATCCCTGAACATATGGTTCAGGTGTCACGCCCCGATGTTCACCGTGTGAAATATACTGTCTTTCTCTTTTCTCTGCAGCAAAGGATAGACGCTCCCTTGGCAGGGCTCTTCTAGTCTCGATCACTAAAGGTCGTTGAAACTTCTTCTTTAGACCTTTATCCTTTACAGTCTTCAAGACCCTATAGACCCGGGCCGAGAGAGTTTCAGGTTCTTTTCTCTTTGGAGGAGCTGGGATTTCACGTCGTTGCTCCCAGAAAGACTTCTTCAGCTCACCAGTGGAGCTATTCCTTTTCACCCATTTTAAATCAGAAAACATATTCCGGGTAGGAACATTGGCTTCAGGCACTTGGGCCGACAGATTGGAAGGGTGAACAGGGAGTTGTTGTTGCTGAGCTCGGAGTTCAGCATTCATCTTCCTCCTTTGTCTTCTCGTAGGCCTCCCTCCAGATGAGGAGGCCTCAGCATCGTATTTCCCAGGTGCAGATAACCTGGTCGACAGGGGTGTGGTGTTTGTAGTCACCACAGAGACTCTTCCACCATTCACAATTCTTCTGGTGGTTAGGGCCTCAGGCTGTGATAGCCTCTCGAATACAGAAACTCTATCACAAGTATTTTCAGTAACAGATCGTTGTGCTGGCAGATGCATACGACGGGTGACAGCTTCAGTAGAATGGGGCCTCTTGACAGGCCTTTCAGCATTCCTTTCATTCACAGGAATGGCGGCAGTCCTTGCAACGACTGCAGGAAAATCAACACTACCAAATTGGATGGTAGCTCCAGTGTTTCCGGTCTCAATAATAGCATTAGCCAGCTGAATCCTGGCACCTCGTCCCAGCTGGACGATCATCGGCGTGTTCTGTAGATCCATCTGCATAAATGAAAGGCAAGGGTTAGTAATCAGATTCTGATACATTACCCCGCACTTTCAAAATGCAGAGACTTACACAGAACACAAAAATAAGAGAAAATAACTTTAGCAAGCAGTTCAAATAATATAAATCTAAAATACTGCTAAATATGTTATCTCAATGGAAAATTTTTTTGAATGATCATTTTAGAAAATTCAGAGTTTTGAATCATTAAACGATCATTTTGAAGGACTCAAAAACTTGAGTACGATTTGATATAGCTGCTACTGTAGCACTGAGACGACTAGCCAAAGATGGAAAGAGAAACCAATACCCAGCGGAGTCGCCAGAAATCTGTGGGCTTCAAAAATTCGGCCTCGGCCTCCTCTCGCTTTTCTTATTCGGCGAGGGAGTTTTAACGAACTAAGTTCCGGGATAAATTTTGGAATGCAGATGGGTTTGTAGATAAGACACTACCCAGAGATTTTGCCCTCATTTTGCGAGGACTTTATGATCTGAGTTCTGGTTTCCTATAGGCGCAAGCCCCTATAGTTAATTACCCCTCTCGATCACGAGAGAGAACTTTCGATTAAGGCTAGTCGTCAATTAGATACGTATAGAATACGTGTTATATGGCATATAATAGCAACATGGGTATGGACTTGGAAATTTGAGAATTGGGTTTGAAAATAGTTGGAGAATTTGGGAATTTCATATTTAAAATAGAAATTTCACCATCTTGTACTTAAAGCGGATGGTGGGGGAATGGATGATGGGCCAGATCAAGATCCCATGGTTCCGTCGTCCCGGGCCATCGTGGTCCCTGGTCTACTTAGTTAGAGGAGGTAGTCGACCCAACCTGACAGAAGGATCCTTGTCGGCAGCCATGGGTTGCTTCGTCCAAGGGAACCTTGTAGACCGGGGTTGGATGTTTGTCTAAGGGGACAAATTTGAATCCACCTTAGCTGACAGAGGGCTTTGTGCCCTATCGATCATATCCTATTGATTCATTTCTTAAGGATTTAACGCCATTAAGGAGCGTATCGGCTCTGGCCATAACCGCTATCTGTGGTGCCATTTGGCGGCAATACCACTCGGTTCAGAGGGCCCCGGGTCATAACCGTTTACCTGCCGTGCCATTTGGCGGCGAAACTGCCGGTTAGAGGACACGTACCACGTCCTTACTAGCAAAAGATTGTTTGAGAATGGATCCTAGTGATATTTTCGACTAGGCATTTTGCTCTTTGTGAGCTAGAGTTTATTTGAATTTGTCCACCCCGGCAGACTGTTGTGGAGGGTGGATGGATTTTGCCTTAAGTGTGGATGGTTGGATTTCATATTTAAATATTTTGGAATTTGGAATTTTTGGATTTTTGGAGAATTTTGGATTTTGGGGAATTTTTGATCTTTTGTGGATATTTGGGAAGTTTTTGGATTTTTGGATTTTTATGGGTATTTTGGATGGAGCTTTGGAATATGGATATTTGGAAGACAATTGAAAGTATTTGGAAACCCCTCCGGTTGAGATCAACATTCAACACGGCCATCATCGGGGTGTTTGGGGTCATTTCCATTTAAGGCTTGAACCTTGTCAACTCTGTCGGGCTGTCGACAGAGGATCGGGTTTCGTAGGCTTTATGCCCTTATTAGTGAATTCATATTGTTGTAGGTCTTGAAGGCCTAATATGAATGTATTAAGGTAAATATGACGGTCGCCACAACCGTACATTTGTTTGTTGGTTCGAACCCTATCGACTTCTATTGACCCGTATAGAAGGATCGGTTTCGAACCTTAATTCACTTGTCAACCCGCGCAGCATCCCTAGACGTCACGTGTGTAAAAATAACACGCTCGTCGGGGCCCATGCGGGTTTTATAATTATTTTTACCCCTTTTAGTGTACCTATGTGTATACAATTTATAGTGCATGTGCAGGGGTACTTTGAAATAATTGTAGACGCCTTCTGTCTGCTTGTACGAATGTTGCAGATCCGGTGGCGTGGCGTAGCAGTTTCTGGATAGAATTGTTCGCTGCTTCTTACAGGTAGACTGTCGTGCACTACTTGTTGATTTTCGTAGGCGGATCATAGTGCACTAACTAATCTCCTGCCTTAACTTGTAGGTGCTTTTAAATGGCTCATTATTTGTACGATGAAACTACCACGGTAACCCGTAGTCACTTTGACATGATATAGTCATTTGTATTTTGCTTGTGGACAATAGACTAGTGTGCTACGAGTCTTCTACAGTGGCCCATGGATGCTTGCATTAGTTGTAATTTCTTTTATGCTTTCTCTTAAATTACAGTTTGCTGATTGTGTAATAAATACTCTGCAGCGACCCGTAGGGGCTTACATATGACATGTTGAATATACGCTTGTGCCTGTAGAGGACCAATCATATATATAGTATATCCACCAATGTTGCTTGCAAGTGAATTGCCCTCTTTGTTTGCATTGATTACAAGCATCTCTTAATATTCAATGTAGGTTGCATATGTATATTTACATGATACATAGCACTTGAGGATACATCGACCTATCATTGCATATTGATCTTTTAGCACTTGTGAGGGACTATGTCTTTCATTTGCCAATTAACTGAAGTTGGTCAAATGGATGTTGTGGTATTTGTTGTATATTAACTTCCCCCCTTTGTAGGGAACTTGTATATGCACTCATTATGTGTTATTGGCGGTGAGCATAATGTCTGTCATGATCTTCTTATTCATATTTGCATGATATACACCGCATTGATTATAAGCCACTTTATGCATGAATGAAGTTGTGTGCACATCATGAATCTTCTTACACCACTATGCTTGTATTCATTACGACTCTTCCACCTTCACTTGCAAATATATTAGCATACTCATTGAGAGCATCAAGATGTTCTTTATAACTTCATCATTATTTGTAAATGTGTGATGCCTATAGTCCCTTGGTCCACAAGTCTTGTATATGTTCCCTCGCATTTGATTTAAAATTTGTTATCTTACAAATTATAATTCTATTTAGAGCATTATGACATTCTTTATATGATTTGATTTGCATATCAAACTCGTCCTCATTTAGTCCATATCCAAAATGGATTCAATTTTAAATTCAAGTTGTGCAAGTGCATTTGAGTCCAAGTCAAATCCTTTGCATCGTTCAAGTTCAGTTCGTCGTCATCCATTATACGAGCTCCCTGTGGTCCGACTCAAGTCTCTCCTTGAGTTTAAATGGTTCAAGATTATGCTCAAGTTCATGGTTCATTTGAGTTCAAAGAGGAGCTTGGTTTCAAATGGTCCTTGTAGTTGTCCCAAACTACAATCTCAAGTCAATGTTCTTTGTTCTTGAGTTCACTGTCAAAGTTTCACCTTGCAAGTTCAAGTTCATATAGGTCAAGCCCTTGTTGAAGTTCAAATGAGAGTCCAAGTTATGTGCTCTTCTTCTTCTTTTTTTTTTTTTTTTAGACTTGAGTTCATATTTATTTAGATCAATTGAATCTGGTCCATAAGTCCAATTTGCTCCAAGTCCTTGTCTGAATTTCAGACAAAATTTCGGCCGCCTCCCGGCGTCTCCCCCGTTAAGGGGAAAAAACCAAGAGGCCGCCTACCCGCCACGTAAATAAATACGTGCACGGTTGGTGTTGGTGAGACACCGCGGCGGTTGTATTTTTGTTTTTCTCCCACCACGCGCACTAAAGGCGTGCTTGGGGTTTTAAAAAGTATTTTTTTGAAAATAGATAATTTTTGATTTCCCCCCGCCCGGGGGTACTTATAAGTAACCCCGCTTCGCCACACGTGCCGCATCGGGGTTCCATCCTACCACGGCCAATAAAGGCGTGCTTAGGACAGTTCTCCAATTTGCCACGAATATTGAAGCAAGGTTTTGAGTTTAGAAGAGTACGTACCTCCGCGGGGTTGTCGTGGTTGACACGTGAATCGAGGGGTCACTCGCCTACCTCGTCGTAGGTGTCGCACCGGGTTCCCTCCTACCACGGCCACTAAAGGCGTGCTCAGGTGGTTTGCCGGTCCGACACGGACATCGAGGAAGGAGAGTAGGGGGGATTTAAGCATTTTTTGTTTTATTTTTATTATTATTATAATTATTTAGTAGTAATAATAATTAATTAGAATAAATTAGGTTTAATTAATTATAAGTAATATATGTTTAATTAATAATTAATTATTAATATAATTAAACATAGTTAAATCGAATTAATTATGATTAATTAATGATGAATAATAATTAATTATTATCTAAAGATAATTAATTATAACTAATTTTAATTAATTAAAATTAATTTACAATTAATAAATTAATAACCATAATTAATTTTGATTAATCATAATTAACTTTAATTAATTATGATTGATCAAATATTAATTATAATTAATATAATTAATTGTAATTAAATTCAATTAATTAATACTAATTTATAATTTAAACTAATTAATTATTATTTAAAATAAATAATAATAATAAAAATAATAAAATGCCCAAAAGGGGCTGTTTGGAATGGGATTTGGCCGCAAGAAGCAAGCATAAGGGAGAAAGTTAACCTTCACAGCCAGCGTGCTCCTGTTGATGCTTCCGATCAAAATGTTTTAACTTCCGATCCAACTAAGGGAGCCGAAGAAGCAAGGCAGAGGGAGAGGCGGCTTAGGTAGGGGAAACCTTCTCACTCTCTCTCTCTCTCTCTCTCTCTCTCTCTCTCTCTCTCTCTCTCTCTCTCTCTCTCTCTCGGCTTGGTGAGATCGGGAGGATCGGCTAGAGTGGAGGTCGGCCGGAGCTTGTGGGATCGGGAGCAGAGAAGTCGTGCTGGAGTCGGAGGAGGGAGTTCGGTCGCTGGAGAGGAGATCGGGATTAGGGCAGAGGTCGTCGGGTTGCAGGGGTTCGGCGCGTGGCTTCGATCGTGAAATGGAAGAGTGGAGGGAGTCTGACAGAGGGAGAGTCGAGAGCAGAAGAGCGTCGTGGGAGGAAGCAGAGGGGGTTCGGTCTCATTTTAAAGAGGCGAACGGGGCTCGATCGAGGAGAGGATCGTAGGATTCGCGCAGGATTTCTGCAGATTTCACGGAGAAACGACGTAGACGACGCCGATCAACAGGATTTGCGGAGGATTTACGCCTGATCTTCGGGATACGACGCAGACGACGTCAAACGACAGGATTTGCGGAGGAATTTGTGGATCCAGCGGTTTCACAGGTATTTTGATTTGATTTTTTTTTTCTGCTGGGTTAATGCTTAGAGGTCAACATGAAGATAGACTATATGATGCAGTCAAGATTTATCATTTTATGTTTTTTTTTTCCCTTGTGTTTTGAATGCTATGTAATTTTATTTTGTTTGCCCTATAATGATGGAAAATAATCCATGATAATGCTAGGGTTGGTGCTCTTATGTAGGTTCACTCCATTGTCCTTCCACTTGTTTGTCATAGTTTGTTTCTCCTTTTGATTGTCATTGCTCTAAAATGTATTTTAGCTGACACAATGAGAAGATTTGTTTCATAAGTTATATAATATTAGTGAGAGTTCTTTTTTTTTTTTCTTCAATTTATTACGTTGTTTGTGTTATATATTTTTCTTTTCCAATTTAAATTGCGCTTTGTCATTTGAAAGTTTTTATGTTCATCAGCTTACTTGCTGTAACATTTACCCTTCTATGAACTAGGGTTATTGTTGAAATTGCAATCCCATGTGCCAAGCGTGAATCCCGAGTCTTTGAAGGATTCACTGTCGGGTTTCATCCTCGATCATGGGAAATAGTAAGTATAATTTTTTGCCTTTTGCTTGCTGACCTTTTAGTTATGCTGACTTATTTTACAATTTGATTGTAGGTTTACAATGGATTGACTCAGATAGGTTTTGAAAAGCCTCATCCTGAATTCAGGTACGAGATATTTTACTTGTCCATTTCTTATGTGAGAAAATTGAGCATCTATACAATTTATAATCTGGTTTCTTCTTTGTTAATCTCCGACCTGGCATTTTCCAGTAGAACCCTATTTCTATTTTTTGACAAGTTTGCGCTATTGTTGAACTTAATGTTTGATCTATCTGTGTTAATCCCCTACCTTGCATTTGCCATATAATCCTATTTCTCCTAGTTGAAAAGTTTATGCTGTTGTAGAAACTTAATATTTGACCTATTTATGTGTCAGGCTATATGCTTACCGATTATTTTTTTTAATTTATTATGTAGTGAAAAAATGTGAGTCGAAGAGAAGAAAAAGGCTATTGAAATGTGAAACGTGAGTGAGGAAGAAGCGTTGTTTTATTGTATATTTTTCTTATTATTAATAAAAAAATATATTAATAATAACCAAAGAGAAGAGAAGAAAAAGGCCGTGATTGCCAAATTGGAGGAGTCGAAGACTAATTTCGAGGTTGATCCTTCCCCCACAGTCGTCGATCGTTGATTTTGATTCAGTTGAGCAGACATAAAAGGGTAAGTGCCCTCCCAAACCTCTCTTCACGGGGAGGTGGTGCGAAAAGGCTATTGAAATGCCGGGAAATCACCGAAGTACCATGATCGCTATATTGGAGGACTCGAATATCGATATCGGGGTCGATTTGCTCCTTCCAAGCCCTCGATTATTGATTTTGATTTGATCGAGCAGACCCAAAAGGGTAAGTTCCCTACCGACCTCCCCTCCTGGGGAAGGAATGCCTGGAGGTTGTCAAAATTACTCCAGGAAACTAAAAAGATTGTGGAAAGCTTTTATTAATTAATCAATAATTGATTAATTATTTTAAAAAAATAAATTTTTAATAATTAATTAAAATTAAAATAATCAATTTAAAATAGTCTAATTAATTAACAAACCTAATTTAAACAAACAACAATTTAATTTAATTAAAATAATTAATTTAAAATTGAAAATTTTCAATTAATTTGATAATTAATTTACCTAATTTAATAACTGATTAATTAATTTTTAAATAAAACTAAAATTCAATTTTAAACTAAAGTTTAACTAATTTATTATTATAAACCAAATCAAAACTTTAATTAATTTTAAAAACTAATTAAATTGAAACTATAATTAATTTAAAACTTAATTAAAATCATAATTTTGAATTAATTTAAATTTAATTAAAAATTAAAAATTAATTTAATTAACTAATATTTAATTAATGATACAATTAATTGAATTTAAAACTTTAAAATTAATTGAGCAACCAAATCTTAAGTTTAATTAATAATTAAATTAAATTAATTAAATAATTTTAAAATATATTTTAATTAATGAGCCAAGCGAGTAATTTTAATTTAAAATTTAAATTTTAAGCCAACTAAATTAACAAAAAAGAAAAAAAAATGCAAGGAAAAACATTCAGGGGAGAGCCACTCTAGTGAATTTTTTCATTTTTGATTAAAATCAGGAGACATATAAAAATCAATGTTCATATTAAACAAACTATGTACAACTCACACTAACTATTACCTGTTGAGGAGATGAGGAGTAAACACCCCAATAATGAAACTGACAAGAAAATAAAAGCTGCGAAAAAGTAAAGGACACCAGGATTTAACGTGGAAAAACTCAAAATAGGGAAAAAACCTTGGAACCACACCACACCAAGAAATCCACTATGAAAATTGAGAAAAATAAGTACCACTGTCTCTTCTCTCTCACTCTCTCCTTGCTTCTTTTCCCACATACAATTTTCAATGTCTACACACTCAAAATACAAGAGAAAGCCAAGTAAAATAACCTCAAGGGACGCAACCCTTTAGAAAAACGAGAAAGAAAATTGTCTAGTCCGTCTGATAATGTTGCGGCACTTAAATCTGTGCCTTGCATTGCTGCAGCGCCGTATCTATACTGCTACGGCGCTCTGCTCTCTATCGTTTAGCGCTGGGGCACTCGGGAATACAGTATTGGGGTGCTCGGGTACGCAAAGCACCCGAACCTAAGCAGGGGTAAACACCCCGCACTCCCAGTGTACTCGACAAGTTTTGAGGTCCGAGACAACATAATAACCAGATTGATCAACACAATTAGATTCCACACATAACATTACCAAACTCCTAAAACTTAAACAAAACCTCAAATAGAAATAAAAGTTTCAAAAATCCGAAGTTAAACCCTTCCAACTCCTGGCAAGCTCTAGCTCCTAGTAAACCTTGCAGCTATGAGCTCCAGTTCCTATAACTACTAGTTACAAATACTTGTTAGTAAGTAGACAAGGCATTTGCTCGGTGTCATAAATAAAACTTGTATTAAAACAAACAAGTACTAAAACAAACAGATACTAAAACAAGTAGGTATTAAAAACAAACGGGTACTAAAAAAAACTCGTACTAAGACAAAACTAGTACTAAAATAGAAAGAACTGCCACTACAAGTAAAACTAGTGTTGAAAGAAAATTAGAACGGTAGGCAAAACAAAGTGCTAGAAATAAAGTACTAAAGCTAAAACAGCCGTACTAAAGAAGAAGCAAAGTTACTACTGTATGAAAAACATTGATGCTTGTGTCAAAGGGTGTAAAGCTAAATATATGCAGCTAAAAACCCGGTAAACTAAATCCCCCCTAACCACGCTATACAGGCCACCTCTAATAGAGGCCGTAAGTCTCACTTTAATTAGGGTGTTAGGGAAAACTTTCCTAGAACAAATAATACATCCCTGATAACTTTGGCAACCTTTAATAGAAGCCATAAGACCTACTACATGGGCTACTTTCAATGAAAGTAGTAAGAACCAACCTTTTAAACTAACATACTACTTCTAATAGAGGCAGTAAGACCCACTTTTCTAAACTTCTTAAAGCTATATGGGCTATTTTCAAGGGAAGTGCTATACAGGCTAATTTCAATGAAATCGGCAAGACCCAAATTCCTTACCAAATGGGTTACTTCTAATAGAAGCAGTAAGACCCGCTACACATTCTAATTCGAGCTCAAATCGAATCATTTGCACCCCTAGTTGCATGCAAAGGCTGCGGGTATGAGGGTAAGTGGAGGCTAGTTGAGTGAAGGTTGTTGGTTGTTGTATTGTGAGTGGGAGGAAAAGAGAAGATGGGTTGCTGTTGGAGTGGGATGGAACAGACGGAGCTGCCTTGTGGAGTAGGTAGTGGAGTTCGATTGTCCCTAAGGTGTGGGAAGGTAGTGATGGCTACTGCTCTGAGGTGAGGAGTTAAGTTGTCGTGAGGCATGGAAGTTGCTGGACGGAGGCGTGGACTGGGCTTTACGGCAAATGGATGAAGAGTGAGGGGACGGGTAAGGAAGGTTGGTGGAGTTCGTTGGAGTATAGGAGAATAGGAATAGAACTGAGTTCGATTTTTTGGATCCAATAGTGTTGAGTTAGGCGGCTTGTGCAGAGATCAGCTAGAGACAGTGTCGGGATAGAGGTCTGCTGTAGGATTTTAAAGGAGATAATATTAGATATAGGTTTTAGTTTATATTTTATTTCATATATATATATATATATATATATATATTTAATTAATAAAATAAAGAGAGGTATGAATCAGCCCACTTGAAATTTTTTTTGGTATTTTTCCATTTTGATTTGCTTGTCATCACCTCAAAGCTCATGCCAATTTCAAGTTTTCACTAGAGTTGGACTCGTGCAAAATTATATATCCATTTCTAGATATTTTTCGATGTTCTGGATACAACAATGAAGTCCGTTTGCGAACGGGCGGCATTCGGATAACGCCACACAACATTTTGTCCGTAGTCCATCTATTTTGATCACCTTCGCTCAATGCAATTGCTAGCGGTCATTCCTTAGGTAATTTTAATATTCTGAGCGCAAATTTGAAGTCCACTTCATGATCGGGATGACATTTAAGCAGTTTCTTGCAGTGTACCTTGAAATCTGTGCTAATTTCATCTTTTTGCATTGTGCGATGGCCTGAGCAATACTACAGCCTTTTTTTATATGATTTTGACGTTCCAAACATAATGACAGAGTCCTTTTTGCAAACTGACGATGTTTGGGCAACATCGCACAATGTTTCATCCGTTCTCTGTCGATTTTGTTCAACTTTGTTCTATTCAATTACGAGGGCCCCCTTCTTTGGTAAATTTGATATTCTACACGCATGAACGACATCCATTTGACGATCGGAGGTCGTTTGGATAATTTTATCCACATCGTGCTTGCCAACAGTCATGATTATCTTCATTTTCAATTAAGTTATGCACGAATGACTCTTCCTTGGCAAATCTGATGTCTTGAGCACATCAGTGTGATCTATTTCACGATCAGATAAAATTTTGAGCCATTTTGATGACAATCAAGGTGTCTCGATGCTTTGATAAGCAGCATATTTATTTGTTGCTTTCATCGATGTACTCGATTAATCGGGAAATATATATATATATATATATATATATATATATATATATATATATATATATATATATATATATATATATATATATATATATATATATATATATATATATATATATATATATATATATATATATATAGAGGTCAACAAAATTATGAAGTAAGAAGTATTATATAAACATCAAAGTAAGAGTTCCTTGTGGAAAAAGTAGACTTGGCAAGGAGGAGGTGGCAGCATGCGTGAGGAGCATAGAAGGGATTACATGAGAGGAGAGTTGCTTGGGTAATGGCTATCCTATGAGACTGAATGCATGTGTGAGTATTATTTGGGTAAATAGAAGTGTTTTATTAAGTTTACTCGCATGTATTTATTTTTCAAGGAAAATATACATATATCCTAGCTCTAAATTGTGCACTCCTCACCAAAAGTAAGGTGAGGAACATCTTTAGTGTGCCTCACATCATGTGAGGCATACATCTCATATAGCACCCAATGTGGCTTAAGCCTCATTGCAAATTTGGCAAAAAAGCGTTGAGGTTAGCCTCGAATTTCATAATTTTAAATCATGTCACGGTCCTACAATTAGCAATTTTTGCGAATTTTCCTCGCTGCTTACTCTAAATACTAAATAAGAACGTTGAGCTGTGATGGTTGAGTTGACATGGTGCATAAATCCTTCAATTACTTTGCATGAAAGGATTTTGTATCATTAATAAGCACCTTTTGACATCAAAATTTTGGTTTATGTTTTCATTCTTATCTTGAAATTCATATCTGCAGTTTTGGAACTGGCCAGTCTCAAGTACCTCTTTATTTAACTGCAATTTCTTCTGTTGCCAGTCTTGTCGGTAAACCATCTTATAAGGTAAATGTATATTGATTTCCTATTTATGTATAATATTTTGACAATTAGCTAGTTACCCCTACTCCCTTTATACAGGTTAGCCCAAAGGAAGGGCTAGAGATTAGATTGTCAGGCTCAGCAGCAAGCGGTGTAGCCCCTACGACTTTATCCCCTTCTGTGCTTTTAGTCAATTGGAGATGTATGATATGTTATATTCTTGTCAATGTGCTCCATCTTTTTATATATTTAATTCTCCTTCTTTTGTTTTTTCTTTCTCTGTAGGTGAAAGAATTCAAGATAGCCCTTATAAAATTTACATCTCAATCCCGATTGATGGTTATGATCCGATTGAGTTCACTCTTACAAAATTTTGTGGTTTGTTCTTAATCATGTTCGAATTAATTGCTTATTTTCCATTAATTCTCTTTGCTTATTGATGTGGATTTGTTCAAATTAATATCAAAATAGTCTCCTGATTATTCAAATGTAGTCAATTATGTCTAGAATATTATATTTCTCCAATTTAATCCATCAAATACACAAAACTGATCTAAACCTCATGTAGAAATGTGATGTAAAATTAATTCTAATTTAGTCCCTCAATTATCAAAAATTGATCCCAATTTAATCGCTGAGGGACCATCTTGGATTAATATTGTATAGTCTGTTGACCCATGTGTAAAAAAAAAAAAAAATATTTGTAAATACTTGTACAAGAATCCCGCAAAACCTGCCGAACTCCTTCAGGAATCCTGCCGAAATACCGCTGAAATCGGCGCCGAATCGGTCTCTTACCGCAAATCTGGCCTTGATCGCTGCTCTTCGACGCCTTTAAAAGCTTCGATCCCCTGCTCTTTCACGGTTTGCTTCTCCTCTCGAAATCCACGAGCTCCTCTCCTGCTCGGACGACCTCCCCTCTCTAATCTCCCACGATACTCCCGCATCCATCTTCTCCCACAAACCTCTACAAGCTGCGAACATCTCCCGATCTCCTTTGAAGCCGATAGCCCCATCCCGACTCCGTTGCTTCTTCGGCCCAGAGAGAGAGAGAGAGAGAGAGAGAGAGAGAGAGAGAGAGAGAGAGAGAGAGAGAGACCCCCTACCTAGCCGACGCCTCCCTTGCCCTCTTTGCGTCCGATCGGAAGCAACGACCAGGATCTCGCTGGCTTTGAAGGTAGCTCTCCCTCACGCGTGCTTCTTTGGCCAAATCCCATGAACCCACTGAACTACAGGATTGGTTTGATTAATAATGATTATTTGCAATTAAGTGTTATTAATTACAAATAATCATAAATAATTATTAATTATGATTAAATTTAATTATCTATTTTTAATTATCTCTAATCTTAATTCATAATTATTTATAATTATTCATAATCAATTATTATTTTTAATTATAAATAATTATAATTAATTAATAATTATAATTAATTATATTTAATTAATTTTAATCTTAATTAATAATTTTTCATAATTATTCATAATTAATTATTGTTAATTAATTATAAATAATTATAATTTATTATTAATTATCATTAATTTTAATTAATTATATTTAATTAATTTTAATCTTAATTAATAATTACTTATGATTATTCATATTTAAAATATTAATTAATTATAAATAACTATAATTAATAATTAATTATGGTTAATTTTAATTAATTATATTTAATTGCTTTTAATCTTAATTAATAATTATTTATGATTATTCATAATTAATTATTAATTATTAATTATTAATTAACTACTCTTGCTTATAATTGGCTGTCCATGTGTAAATGCTCCCCTCTACTCTTTTACCTCGGCATGCGTGTCGGGCCGGCAAACCACCTATGCACGCCTTTGTTGAGCGTGGTAGGAGGAAACCCGGTGCGACACCTACGACGAAGTAGGCGAGTGATCCCTCGATCCACGTGCCAACACCGACAACCCCGCGAAGGTACGAATTTTTCTAAACTCAAAACCCTACTTCAATATTTGTGGCGGATCAGAAAACCGCTCATGCACGCCTTTGTTGCGTGTGGTGGGATGGGACCCCGGTGCGGCACCTACGGCGAAGCGGGGTCGCTCATAAGTACCCCCGAGCGGGGGGAAAGCAAACTGCTTTTTCAAAAAATGCTTTTAAAACCCCATGCACGCCTTTGTTGGCGTGGTGGATGAAAAAATAAAATACTACCGCTGCGGTGTCTCACAAACACCAACCGTGCACGTCTTTGTTGACGTGGCGGGTAGGCGACCTCTTGGTTTTTCCCCAAAATAGGGGAGACGCTGGGAGGTTGCCTAAATTGTCTGAAATCAGATAAGGACTTAAAAAAAATGATGAACTTGAGCTTGACTTTTTTTTTTTTTTATGAACTTGAGCTTGACTTGAACTTGCAAGATGGACAAGAACTTGGACTTGAACTCGGACTCAGATTTGAATAGAATTTGAATAGAATTTGAACAATATTTGGACAGCAGGGGACATAGAACTTGAAAATGAATTTTAATTTGATTCAAACTCAAACAAAAAGCAAGATAACATGAACACGAATTGAACTTGAATTTGGACATGAATTGAATTAATGATCAATAAGGAGAATAATTCAAATGATGACATAATATTTTCAATGATATTATAAGAAATTATTAAAATGCAAATGTTAATAAATGATTTCTCTATTTAAATAATTTCTACTGGACAATAAGAGACTTGTAACCTTCAATGTGACTCATCCACAAGTAGCAACCAAATGGCTTGTGGCAAATAAATTCTCCAATGTCATTTGCTTGCAAGTAAGCATAAACATGCTATAGCCAATTCAGAAGGACACATAAATTAAAATATGAATAATCCACCTCAATCATGAATGGTATGCTATGGATAAAGCATGGAGGATATATGGTGAGTATGATGATTTCCTCACATAACTATAATGCACTATCTACAAGTGAAAGATTTTGTGACCAAGTTGCAAACATATATGGAGTATACATGAGGTTTAATGGTGATGTTTACATCACTTTTACAAGCAAGCATGGATATGCCGTACATTGTTCACCAACAAAGGGCTAAAGACTATCGTACATACAGAGATACTATAACAAATGCAAGCATCTACAAACTAGTGCAAGATATCTCTCATGTATACAAATAATGGCAGTAGTTTCCATAACGGTCTTGCAAGAAGATATGATGGTCTTTGCAAACAAAAACAATAGAAAGGATGCTGGAGGATCAAATAGTAGAAGAGGTTCTTTCAGAGATTGTTGTGTCATTTGAGGTGATTCAGATTGACCAATACGAATGGGCGTAAGATGAAAGATGTGTGTGACCCCATCATACATGTTGCAAATAATGTGCGGAGACAAAGAGTTCACAATTATAACAAGTCTACAAGCAATGTGCCTCTATCATGCTCTTAAGTGATTGAAGGTGAATCAAAGATGATTGGGGCCAAGCAATCGACACAAGGTGCTTAGTGAAACTATCATCCACACATGAGTCCCTTGCAAACTACAAGCTGTGTCCAAAGACGATGAAAGCTTTGTAATCCATAGCATCATTTGCTCACCGGGAATGGTCAGATGAAAGCACAACCACATGATTGAAATCAATGATGCGAGATTTTTAATCAACATTGAAGAATTGCCATGTTAGCTCAAATGTTCATTTGCTTACAAAAAAAACAACATACATGTGCAAAAATGCAAGTGCCTATACACGATCAAGAACTTGGGACATGATATGTTCGCAATCAACAACATAAAAGTTTTAATTAATGATTGATATATCGGCATATGAATTCAAGTACGAGTAGCAATGAATAAATAAGAGGCTCCTCACATGCAAGGACAACAACCAACAGACGATTGCAAATGCAGTGATTTCCCTACGAACATGCGTGGAAGCATATAACAGACATTATAATTCCTCACATGGGAAATTTTAACTTGTAAACAAATGCACTGTACCCTTATCAATAAATACGATCAACATCAAGACATCATATGAACGCAACTATCTACAACCCAAAGCAGGAGATTAGTTAGTGCACTACAATCCACCTGCAGAAAGCAACAAGTAGTGCACGACAGTCTACCTGTGCAAAGCAGCGAACAACTCTATTCAGAAGCTGCTACGCTACGCCACCGGATCTACAACACTCATACGAGCATACAGAATGCATCCACAAGACTACAATGTTACGCCACCGGATCCGCAACACTCGTACTAGCGGACAGAAGGCGTGTATAAGCTCTCAAATGGAAAGTTGTGTGCATCCAAATGATAGTTATACATACAACTACAATCATTTTAAAATACCCCTGCACATGCACTGTAATTTGTATACACATAGGTACACTAAAGGGGAAAATATAATCTCGACCCACATGGGCCCCAGCGAGCGTGTTATTGGTACACACGTGACATTTAGGGATGCTGCGCGGGTTATTAAATTTGAACCCGATCCTTTTAAGTAGATAAAAGGAGTTGACAGGGTTCAATTATAAAATGCCCTCAGACACCCGCATGGGCCCCGATAAGCGTGTTACTGGTATACACGTGACGTCTAGGGATGCTGTGCGAGTCAACAAGTGAATTCTACTTCGAACCCGATCCTTCTGTACGGATCAATAGGAGTCGACAGGATTCGAACCTTCAAACAGATACACGGTCATGGCGACCAGTGTATTTGTTTTATACATTTATATTAGGCCTTCAAGGCCTATAATCAAGAGAATTCACTAATAAAGGCATAAAACCCATGAAACCTGATCCTCTGTCGACCAGTAGATAAAATCGACAATGTTCAATCTAGAAACTGGAAATTCCCCCAAACACCCCGATGATGACCGTGTTGAATGCATATCTCAATTGGAGGGGTCCATTCCAAATACTCAAAATTCTATCCAAATGTCCACAAAACCCAAAATCCCAAAATTCAAGAAATCTGGAAATTCAGATATTTAAAATTGAAATAAATTCATTAAGTCTTAAAGCAAACTCCATCCACCCTCCGCAATAGTTTGCCGAGATGGATAAACTAAAATTTACTTCAGCTCACAAAAGAGCTAAATGCCTAGTCGAAAATATCACTATGATCCATTCTCAAACAATCTCCTACAAGTAAGGATGTGGTACGCATCCTCTGACCGGCGGTTTGCCACCAAATGACACCGCAGGATAAACGGTTATGACCCGGGGCCCTCTGAACCGAGTGGTTTTGCCGCCAAATGCCACCACGAAATATAGGTTATGGCCAGAGCCAATACGCTCCTTAGTGACATCAAATCCTTGAGATATGAATCAATAGGATATTATCGATAGGGCACAAAGTCCTCTGTTAGCTAAGGTGGATTCAAATTTGTCCCCTTAAACAAACATTCACCCCAGGTCTATAAGGTCCCCTTGGACGAAGCAACCCATGGCTGCTGACAAGAATCCTTCTGTCAGGTTGGGTCGATTACCTCCTCTGACTAAGTAGACCAGGGACCACGATGGCCCGGGACGACGAAACCATGAGATCTTGATTGGGTCCATTATCCATTCTCCACCATCCGCTTTAAGTGCAAGATGGTGAAATTTTCAAATTTAAATATCAAACCATTCAAAATTTCTAAGTCCCTTGCTGCTACTATATGCCTGATACTATATATCTACGGATATAACGTATCTTATTGACGACTAGCCTTAATCGAAAGTTCTCTCTCATTATTGGGAGGGGTAATTAACTATAGGGGCTTGTGCCTATAGGAAACCAGAACTCAGATCATAAAGTTTTTGCAAAATGAGGGCGAAATCTCTAGGTAGTGTCTTATCTACAAACCCATCTGCCTTCCAAAATTTACCCCGGAACTTAGTCCGTTAAAACTCCCTCGCCAAAGCAAAAAAGCAATTAGCAACGGCGGGGAGGCCGGGGCCGAATTTTCGGAGCCCACATAGTCATGGAACTAATTGGGCGAAATATAATACTATGAGATTAAATTGGCCACATATGGACCATTTTGGAATTTAGCCCAAATACTTCTCAAAATATAGAGATATTTTTTAATCATATACTTATTTATCCATTTTTTTTCACACAATAAAAGAAAAACTATTTTCAGATATGATTTAAGATAACCATAAGTTTGATCCAGTAGGCAGGTAATTCATATATTCATTACTTCTTCCCCTCAATTATGGATATTGTGCTCGTGGGTTGAAAGATGAACAGGGGATTTCAGAGTTCGTTACTTTGTTTTTTCTATAGTCATATTCTTTTTAAATGTATATTTTGTCTTTGTTTTTGACTGTTCCATTATGGGATCTGTTTCTTAATTTCGTAATCAGTTCCTTTTTGTATATGTGGTTTTGAGTTATTTATGGTTTCAACATTCCTCTTATGTAAGTCTTACTTCACTCCTGGCGAGGGGTGCAAAAAGAACTCCTTTGTATTATTTCTTTAAGCTCTCCGTTCTATTTAACGCTATATATTTTCTATTACTTTTTTGCGTCACATTTTATTACAGATTTTTCACCCTTTTATCTATCCATTTAACCTTCTCTCGTTTTGTTGCATAAAATTAAGTGCATTCATTATAAAAATGCCATGTTCTTCTAGCAAAAAGTTTCTGGTTGCCTCTCTCAATTTTAACTACCCAACTTTACGATTATTAGTTGCATTCTATTACTTTTTTGCGTCACATTTTATTACAGATTTTTCACCCTTTTATCTATCCATTTAACCTTCTCTCGTTTTGTTGCATAAAATTAAGTGCATTCATTATAAAAATGCCATGTTCTTCTAGCAAAAAGTTTCTGGTTGCCTCTCTCAATTTTAACTACCCAACTTTACGATTATTAGTTGCATTCTCATTGAAATCCACACCCGCAATTGTCCTAGATCCATTGTATTGCAGCCCAACAAATTGTGTTATTATTCAATGTTCTTTTCTTAATTCTCATTGAAAATACTAGAAATGAGCTTTCTTTATTATATTTAAATGAGAATTTGACTCTTAACATGACGCAATGAAGAAAAAAAGATTTATGTAGCCAACCCCACATAGTGGGATAAAAGTTTGATGTTGTTATTGTTGTTGTTGATTGTTCATTCCTGTTGTTAATGAAATCAATAACCAGTTGTTCATTTTGTGGCAGGCTATACACAAGGGAGAGAAGGTGATTCTTTAAGAGGGTGGGCCACATTCGGAGTTATTTCTTGTGTGTATGTTGATTTCATCACGCTATTTTTATCATCTATTATATAAGTTAATAAATTTAATGATGTATATGTCCTCCTATACTGTTTTGGTTGATTGATATATGCATAATCATTATATTTTCAGCTTAATTGTCTTATCGGTTGTATCTTGTTGTGGAGGTTTCATTTATAAGACTCGCATAGAACATCAGGTTGGTATTCTCTTTGATTACAGCTTTTGTTGTGTAAGCAGTTCAACAGGTCATTCTTCTCATCTTATTCAAGCCGTTTGTCTTCATGTAGCATGGTCTTTATGCCTTGCCTGGGATGACTATTCTATCAGCTTTCTTGGATGCTGTGAGTTGCTTATTGATGTGCTTGATTTTAGTGTTTATGATGTCTTGTAAGTTTCAATTGTTTCTTCTTTTCCTTTCCTATCGAAATTAGGTGAGCGGACCAGGAGCCCACCGTCTAAGAGATGATTCCAACGGAAATTCCGTGACCCAAGCATCATGGGAACGTGTATCTACCACTACTGAAGGAACAAGAAGGACCAATGAAAGAAGATATGGGTCGATATAGAGAGCAGTGTAGATTTTGATACTAGTGTTTATGGAAGGTATTGATACCTTTAATACAAATATGTACATTTTATCCAGACCTTTTCTTGATATTTTAGGCATCGGTCACTATGATTAGTGCACCCTAAATCTTGCTTAGTACTTCCACATCCATATAAATGAATTTATTTTATGATCTTCCTTCTAAAGTCTTAGTAGCTTGGTAAAGCTCCACATGTTTTCTATTCCTACTTAGCATTATCCCATTTTGTCTTATGAAAGAGTGGGAGAAAGAGCAGTTGTATAATAGGATGGCTCACAACCTATATACTTCATCCATCACATATAAAACAGGCATAACAAGTAGCAATCTACTTTGTTATTCATCTTTTTTTTTTTTTTAAAGCTTTTCCACTTGCTGTTTTGTTTGCTTTGGCTCTTGAATATAGCATTTTAGATCTTAAAAAGGGCTCATCGTACATGCTTTTGTAAGGAAACTTGCAATATTATCTGAAAAAGCTAATTTAAAACTACAAGAATTAGGTCAGGTAGCTCGTCATCACCAGTATCAATGAGCGAGTTTCCTTCATTGTGACAATCTCCTAAATAAATCATGACTGATCATGATTTAGGGCATGATGGCATAAGCAAAATAATTGCTTATTGATAAACTTAGACCTGCTCCAAAATTGGTGATCATAAATATATACATGATTTTGGTTTGTCATAAAGCCTAGTGTAGTAGATATTAGATTTGATTTATGTTTAAAAAAAAAATTTAGTTAGAAAATATTAAAAATGAAAATTTTTTATTATATTTAAATAAAATTTAATTCTTAATATGACACAATGAAGATGTAATTGACCTCACATAATAGAATAAAGATTTGTTATTATTGTGATTTGTCATGAAGCCTATGAAGAATAGGTGCAATATAAGCCATTGGTTTTCTTGACGTTTTTTAAATGGATCTCCTTGGCCTACTAATTAATGTTGTTGAGGAGATAGGTTCAATGCGAACACTAATATGAATGAACCAACAGTGATATGACGTAAAGGGTTAGGCAGTTCATGGTTACTGTTCTCTTGTATTTGACAATAGTGGCATTTTTAAAAATCATTAGTGGTATAACCTTCATTTGATTTATTAAGCAGCATTGGACCTCTTCGGATAGTTTAACTTATTTGAATTATGCTAGATAGCACTAGGGACACAAAAAATCATCCAATTTTATCTCTGTAAAGAGTAAAAGCACAACAAAAATTTATATAAATATAGGAGAAAGAGGAAAATTATATTTTTGATATTATTTTAAAATAGAGTATCATGCAAGCAATGGCAATGCTTCACATGATCAACATTGGTGTGTGCTTAAGCTACTTGGTTCAATGGATTGAATTTCAATTAACCCAACTAAACAAAGAACAAATTTCTCAAGGTTTCAAATAACAATTAGTTTCCATAACAATCCCAACATGAAACACACACCATCATCAAATCTCTTTGTTCTTTCACTCAGCAGCAAAATTAAATCATAAAACATAAATTTCTTGGATATGCCTTAGGATTTAGAACTCTTCATTAGCTGTATAAACTCCCGAAAGGCTGCAATGAATTGCAAACAGTTAGCAGCTTTATATTAAAATGAATGCTGATTTCAAATTCAATAAAACATTGCAACTACGGTAGAAAATATATAATCAATCATCCTATTTGTTTAAAAATAAATATAATATATGATTAATTAATCAAAATTTATATTATTCTTATCTTAAAATAAATATAATAATCATAAAGCCAATCTTAATCAAATAAATTTTCCATAAATATATTCATCCAACTTACCTAGATCAGAGTCATGAGGACCAGGAGAGGCCTCTGGATGGTACTGTAGAGACATGATTTTTAGCTCAGGGCAACGGAGACCAGCGCAGCTATTGTCATTTAAATTTATGTGCGTCATTTCAATGTTGGGGGGAAGTGAGGCAGGATCCACAGCATAATTATGGTTCTGCCCAAAATATAATAAACTCAGAACATCAAATTAAGGTAATAAATCATCTGTCTCGATTGCCAAAAAGCCAAGACAAATAACCATGAACACAAACTATGAAGTTTACCAGAAAATTTGTGCAATCAAAATGCAACACTACTAGTAGTTTCGAATAATGGGGGCTATAAGCATGAATGTATGAATCCCAAAGTAAATAGATTCATTTAGAGATGAGTATACTATAAATTTTGATGAATTATCTATATAATACAATTATCTGAAAATAAATGAAGTATCAAAATGATCCTTTGACTCATAATCAAAATGATCCCCAACTATTTAGAAATTCTACTTCAATCTCTTAAAACTCTTGAATAGGGGCCTAAATATTACATTCTAAGACATTTAATCTTATCCGAACTATATAAAAGCAGCTTTAGAATTTTTTACCATCCCCATTCCAAGCTACATCAAGAGTTTATCTTGTCTTTGAAAAATTTCTAATCATGAAAGCTACTGTTATATGACTTGCTGGTGCTTCTATTAATGACACAAATGAAAGTATTTTTCTATAGATTTCTAATAAGAAAACACTTTTAATGTGGTGATAACAGTAAAATTTAATAAATAATCAAAAGCTCAATGCAATATATGGCAAAAAAATGTTAATTCTAAGTTCCTCATTCAATAATTTGCACTAGCACCAATTTTAAGAAAAATCTCTGGGAAAAGACAAACAAGAGAAAACCAACCATACAGAAAATATATTAGAAAATACTGTCAACCATGAAAAATCAAATCCAAAGAAATGCACGCTTAAGAAGCGGTGAATAAGGAAAAGCCAAATATGTAAAGAATGGACAACTATAATGAAATTAAACCTGGGCACTAATCTCAATGCATCCCTTTCGAAGGTTGCAAACAGGATGATTTCCACCATGATGACCAAATTTCATTTTAAATGTCTTGCCACCTAATGCTTGTCCAAGTAATTGGTGACCCATGCAAATTCCAAACACTGGAGCCTTACCAATTATGTCTTTAACTATTTCTACAGCATAAGGAACTGCTGCTGGGTCTCCTGGACCATTGCTAAATAGAACTCCATCAGGATTCAACTTTAATGTCTCTGAAGCAGGCCATTTTGATGGGACAACAGTTACTTTACATCCATATGAAGCCAAACGTCTTAGAATATTATGTTTAATCCCAAAATCATATGCAACAACCTGCAAAAGTAAACTAAAAGGCAATTGGACAATGAACTTTTAACTCTCAAAATATGCTATCAGTCATGAACGCCATAGTACTAACATGAAATTCTTCACGATGATCACTTCCTGTTTTGAACTCCCACTCCGTATCAGTTTTTTCTGACCATTTATATGGAGCTTCACATGAGATGCCACTGATCAAATCAACTCCTAAAATATAAATAGGTTTTAGCATTCTTGTCCTATAACAGTTGTAGGAAAACTGCCCAACTTGTTCTATTGTCTGAAAATCAATCAAGCATCAAGGACAAAGGTGAATTAAACAAAGGGAAGTCGTCAAAACATTTATGTAGGAAAACATGGATATCTTCCAACTTGCAAGATCTAAAAGCAAGACTAACAAGTACATGAATAAGCACTTAAACCTACCAACAATTTTCCATTTGTGGGCCATCTCTATCAATTCTTTATCTGTTGTAGATTCGTCTGTACTTAAGACACCTATAAGACTCCCATCTTCTCTAAGCCTGCGAGTAATTGCCCTAGTATCCACATCATCTGCTCCATTGACGAAACAGGAATAATAAGATGCTAAGTTACAGAGACAAACAACATTCTATTTTTCACTTACATATAGCCATGATGTTCTGTTTTTTCAAGTAATCACCAAGAGCTTCCCTGCACCTCCAATTTGAAGTGCTTCATAAAACATAATTCATGCAATAGATCAAACAACAAAATAATCTCATGTTGCATAATTAAAATTAAACGAAAATAAAAGCTCACCACATGCTAATACTTCTAATAACTAAACCAGTAAGGAAACATTGATTTGACTCTTCATCATCTGCAGGGAAGTATGGCAAGCAATATATTTCTAAAAATGCTAAGCGAGCTGACTGAATCATAGGATAATAGTTTAGAAAAAACGTTAGCCCACCTAAATTAACACCAGTATTTCCAATATGAGGATTAGTCATCAAAACAAACTGCCCAGCATAGCTGGGGTCTGTCAAAATTTCCTGATACCTGGAAAATAATATTTTCAGATTAGCTACCCCCAAATATTGAGGGCCATTAAAGCTTGAAATATCCTAACAATTGCACATTTAGGAATGCAACTTTAAAAAAGAATAGCATTTACTATTTAGTCAGTTTCCTCTTTATAGAAGATGTAAGAAGGATCATGCTGGAATTAAAAAAAGTTATCTTTTATGTAAGATTACCGATTGTTAGTGTAGGAAAACATCAGCTTATTAAGTTCGTTATATTTGCCAAGTGGTGCAATTGCTCATTCCATTAAATATTGGATCTTAGATTCTAGTGCTTCTCATTTGATAGGTAACTGATGAATAATTTTATCACATATCACGATGCCTCTTTCTATTTTGTGATTAATGGCTCTCCTTTTTTGATATGCGGAAAAGGATTAGATCATTCATCCTCATTGACTTAAGACTATATTTTATATACCTCACATGTAACCTTTTATCTATAAATTGTCTTACCAAATCTCACAATTGCTTATTTATTGTGAATAATAGTCATGTGAGCTATGTCCCACTTGTATTGACAGGGTATGCATCGACTGTTGGTGTGTTAAGCATATCGTCATCACCGAAAATAATAGATGTATGAGCCAGACCAAGTTTGTGCTGCCCGGAAAATATCAGCAAGTAAAAGGGTAAGAAGTCAAGCTCTCTAAGGCTACGAATATGGAATTTATAGTTATTTTCCATGGATTCAAAGCTATGTTACATGACATAATTCAAAAGCTATATCACTTTCCGCTATGATCGATGATGTAATTCAAAAGCTGTCACCCTATATTATGATCCATGGTGAGAATGATATTCAAATATGATGATTCTGCTTACTATATCAGATGTATGATAATTATAATGACCACGTTATAGTCTATGCAATAAAAAATGTTGCTATGCCAAATGCCATGATTATGCATAGATTCTAGAATGAACAGATCACAACAATGCCGGTTGTGATGACAGGAATCAAAGGGAAGAGCTAGCAGCAAGGAAAGTTGCAGCAATGATTATGTATAGGTTATATCCGAGGCCTATGCCCTCAACTAATAATAATAATAATAAAACAACAACAAAGTTAGCATACCCTGTCAAAGATGTATTAAACACAACTTCACCAACTTGTGTTCCAGAAGCACCAAATGACTTGGCCATCCATACAGATCCATCTTCGAGCACAAGCCTAGCATCACTAGTTTTCCATGGCCTCTCCGTTGAAACTAAAAATTAGGCAAATACATTTAGGAACTAAAAATATACTGCTCAACGATTTTGCTCAATCTCAAAATCCAACACAAGCCACTCATCAGATTAAAACTTGAGATTATCATAGCTTAAGTAAAGTTAAAGATTAGAGAGTAAGAATGTGCTTTTCATAAATGAACTCACCACTATCATCGCATCCTGATAAGAATGTGCTTTCGCCTTTCATAGACTGCATGAAACCCAATCAGAAGATATATAATAATTAGTGAATATGACAAAAAAAGCTAAACAACAAAAAGCAGCATCATGTAGAGCCTACAATCAGCAAAAACGAAAGAGTACGATTTTTATCTGCATCATGACTAAATGCAAAGATCTAAAACACTAAAATGAACGAAATAAATCCAATCTGACAGCAAAAAAGGATTCAAGATATTTCTTTTTCTTGGAAATGGAAATTCATTACGATGAGTTCAAATGATGAAAAAGATCGATCGATCGAGCTCGCCTACATATTTGAGCTAGAAGAGCAACTCATCGACGTTGCCTACTCCTGCGAAAAGGAGAAAATGTAGAACCACCTTATAAAAGTGCAGCGGCGAAGAATTCGGTGACGGCGACGTTGATATGTGTGAAGTTGAGTGCATAAGGAGGCGGAGGTGAACATGCGGCGACGAAAGCGTGAATCCAGTGAAGGAAGGGTGAAACCGGCGGAGGCGACGTGAAACCAACGAAGTTGGCGTGAAGTCAGCGTAGGAGGCGTGGACCTTGGCCATCATTAAATGTGACTGAAGGAACGGCGGCGGCGTTAGGGATTCGGAATGTAGTGGTACAAGCGGTGAAAAGCCCGAAAGACTAATCGGCTGTTTGGCAGCAAGTAGGTTTTCGGAGAAATTATTAGTGTGGAGTGGGACGCTCCAATTAAATCGTGATATAATTAATGATTAAAGGTTGTATATATGAATTTTTAATACATACTTTTTTAATAATCTGAGAATCAGCGATTTGGCTCAGACTCAATGATAATTTGAAAAAAGTCTGTCGTGGTTTCATCGGTTCACTTTTAAAATCGCTACAAGTTAAAAGATTTAGGGTTTGAACTTTGAAAAATTTATTTTCATCTTTGAACAAGGATTGTTCTCATCTTCTTAGGTGCTCTTCATCTTTGAACAAGGAGCGGCCAGGTGTTGTTCATCTTCAAAGAATTTGCCTGGCATCGCTCTCTTCATCCTCTTTAGACGTCATCCAATAGCAAGATTCAAAAAGTCATATTTAAGGTCAGAGTAAGTTTGGTCGTGTCATTACTATATTTTTTAGCGTGATTGTATTTTGGAGTGAAAAATGAGTTTTTTGGTTGGTTACATATGATTTTTAGGTTTTTTTTTTAAGACATGGTATCTTCGTAATTGTTGAAGGCATGAACGGTGAAGCTACATATTTTTTTTTTGGGTTTATCTATAAATGGTGTGTAAAATTCTTATGTTGTTTCCTCATAGTCAAGTGATATTCCAACATAATTTGGCTAGTCCAATTCACTCTGTAGAAGCTGTATAAAAGCTTCTTTTACTTTTTTTTTTAATACTTCATGTATACAAGTTGTACAAAAGCTTTGTACAAGGGAAATGTATATACTCCTTATGTAGAAGTTGCACACGGGGTGTGTATAAAGGAAATTTATATACTCACTATATATGTACATAGCGTGTGTATAAAGAAAATTTATATAGTACATGTGCACAATTTGTACACAGGGTGTGTACAAGCGAATATTGTATACACCCTATATACAAGTGGGTGTGTATAAGCCATTTAAGTATCTTCAAGGTAAAAAACACAAAGAAAAAGATTGTTCTCGCAATCTTAGCAAAATGTGAGCTCACATTTGAAGAAACTTCCAGAACGAAGAAACTGTAGCTTCTGTAGAGTGAAGTGTGCTAGCTCAATTATAATGGAATATTTACTTTTGCTGTGAGGAAACAAAGAAATTTTATCAAGTTAAAGAAAACCAGCAGTACTTCCAAGGTTGAAGTAATCAAAACAATACCAAATGAAATTTTGGGGACATAGATACACTTGGGTATATCTTGTCAACATCTTATTTTTAATACTTTCTGCACTTGTACACAACGTGTATAAATTTCTCTTTAACATACCCTATGTACAACTTGTACAATGGTCATGTATAAACTTGCACAATTTATACACTGGTGTGTGTAACATAACACATTCTAAAAATATATATATTGAACATTTTTCATAGTAGATGTACACCCCAAATATTACTTTTCATTGTAGATCCTTAATATTTAGAGCTATCTTCCACTCCGTGGTAGGGATATTTGGCAATGAAGTTAAGGACGCTTTAACTAAGTTGCACATATTTTAGTTTTTTTAGATCCCTCCATTTCAGTAGAAGACACCCATGATTTGCATGTTACTGTCAATTTGGGATGTGAGCAAGCACACCTTCAAGATCAAGGGCATGAGCTTCGATTTTCTATAGATGAAGTGACTTTAATTACCAGATTTCCAAAAGGTGAAGCAATATACTTGAAAAATGAGCCACTAATAAAATATTCTATGATTAACATTAAAAAAGGGATAAAAAGCATCAACAGATTGAGCCTCCTTACCCTTATTATAAATAAGTTCATAATATTTATGTTGTACATTTTATTTTTTCCCATAAATAACTACAAAATTTTAAGGAGGCTCATTAGGATTGTCAAGTAAATATATGAGTGCTCAAGGTACAATTGCGCAAGGGCCATTAGGAGTTTCTTAGTTTCTCAGTTTGATGGGAAGATCAAGAAGTTTGTTGATGATATCCCACTAGCCTATATGAATAGATTTGTACCTTTATTGATGGTGAGTGGTCACATCATATATAGTTTCATTAAGTATTACTTCTTTTAATGTTACGTCTTGAACATATACATATTTGATTTCTGCAGCACACATTCATTGTTGCCCCAATAATGGGTAACTCAAGATCATGTTTTCTTTGTTGGGATAAGAAAATTTTATATACTACCATCCAAGTCTTTGAATTATTTAATCAACTCAAGGGTGCCCAAGTATACTTTCTCCCCCTTACATAATAGGATATGTAATTTAATAAACTCAAGTAGACATGCTTCAACTAACAATGGGTTCACTTATGTGCAGATTTTTGATTTCTCATAATCCCACAACTTATCTCGTCTTTCTTGACCTCAATCCCTCATTCTACACAGTAAGTCCCATCTCCTATTGAGATATTTTCCAGCCCAACCTCCACTTATGCCGATGCTAGCATCTTTCAGCAACTCACTCAAATACACATTAAAATGAGTACATTATTTAATACTCTTATAAATGATATGGGAAAACTTGGCATGGAGCTTGGCATAAGGGTTAGGCGGCTTGAAATGAAAGTTGCCCATATTGAAGAGAAAGTTACACATATTGAGGGTTGGGTGGCAAAGTTATACACAAAGAGTGAAGAATTAACTATTTTTGAAAATAGTCATCGTATAATATAAGAGCAGGTAACGTCCTAAGAATCCAATCTTGTTGACATCACTCAGGATGAGGTACCGATCAAAAAAATCCACTATTGTCGACAATACTCGGAGTGAACAACAAGTTGAGGAGTAACCCCAAGAATCCACTACTATCAATAATACTCAGGGTGAATAAAAATTTGAGGAAAAATCCCAAGAATCCATTGTTGTTGATAATACTCAAGGTAAACAAGTTGAGGAACAACCCCAAGAATCATTTGTTGTTAACAATACTCAGGGTAAATACCAAGTTAAGGTGCAACCCAAAGAATCCGCTGTTGTCAACAACACTTAGAGTGAGGTACAAGTTGAGGTATTGGCCCAAGAATCCACTACTTTTGTTAATACTAAGGGCCTCAACAAGTTCATGTACCAACAAAGTTTACTAGAGAGAAACACTTGGGTGTATTCTATATATCAATACCGGGTACTATAGTTGTTTATGTGAAGAGAAGGTGCTTCAGAGTGAAGAAGGACATTAAATCAAAATTCATAGTAGGTGAAAAAAAGGGAAAAAGGAAGAAAATTGAGGGAGACGAGCCACATGCAAAAGAATATGAATCTCAAGAAATCATCCTGGTGGATAAGTTACCTGAAGTTATTATTCCAGCAAGCATAACTACTCAACTTAAGCATATGAGATTGATCAAAGAGGCTGACAAGAAGAAAAAAAAAGCAAGGCAAATCAAGCAGAGGTGCTACCTACAAACAACTTAAATATGAAGAAAATATCTAGGTAGAATCATTACCCGAAGTTGTTGTTCTTTCGATCACAATTATTGAGCTTAAGCCCATGAAGTTGATCAAAGTGGCTGATATGAAGAGAAAAAGGAAGGAAAACTAGAGAAAGGAGCCACCTGCAAAGAAACACAAATATGAAAAAATCATCCAGGTAAAATTAGTACCTAATGTGGTTGCCCCTGCAAGAACAACGATGAAGTTTACAGGAAGGGAGTTGATTACTGAGGAAATGAGTAATTTTATGGATACTTATTTTGCAAAATTTTCTAGCAAGTTTCAATTGTGTTTAATTTCTCCTTATACACACACTATATATACCCTAAATATAACCTCATAATTTTTCCTTGTACTCACACTTTGTACAACATGTACACATGACATATATATATATATATATATATATATATATATATATATATATATATATATATATATATATATATATATATATATATATATATATATATATATATATATATATATATATATATATATATATATATATACCTCTCCTATGTTAGCCCCTACTTGGAGGCCTTCATCAATGACTTGTGATAAGGCAGTTGCATCACCAAACCCTAAATCAGTAACTTTTAGTGGCATCTGGAAATGTTCTTCCATTGATGTTGTTCTATATCCGAATAAAGATGATATTCTGTGCACAAATTCATCAAGAAAACTTGATTGATGGTGAGAATTATAACCATAATCCAAAGCATAATTTACTTCCTCCACAAAGGTGATATTCTGTGCCATATCCGAATAAAGATGATATTCTGTGCCATTGATGTTGTTCCATATCCGAATTCTTCAAAGCTACAAACTATTTCTCTATGTTTAATCAAAGGGGGCCAATGATCAATAACAATTTCGTTTCTACCCCATTTCAACTTAAAAAAATCAGTGAAAATTTTTGCAATTATCTCACGATCTTGTGTATTATCTCCCCAAGAAATTTTAAAATCTTATATCTTATTTATTCTCCTGCGAGCCGAAGCAACTGTATGGAAGATATGAGTGTTTCCATCTTGTTACTCCATCCACCTTATTTTAGCTCTTTGTCTCCAATAGCACATCAATCTAGCCCAGGTACCATTTAGTTTATGCACTTTATCTCTCAATTCTACCACTTGATTTTTAAAAGACCCCCACCTTCACATTCCAAGTTTTGTAAAACAACAATATCTCTTTCAAGATCCTCTTTATCCTTGCCAATTTTCCTGAATTTGTTTTTGCTCTAAAAGAAAAGAGCTTTGAGTGTCGTCTTACACTTTTTCTTCAATTTCAAGTGTATACAACCATTGCACACGCTATGTACTAGAATTCTACACACTATGTATAAGTTTATATATGCTATATACATGCATTATACAAACTATGTACAAGTTTGTACATGCTATATACAAGCATTATACACACTATGTACAAGTTAATACAAGCATTGTATACGCTATGTACAAGTATTATACACATAATGTATAAGTTTATATATGCTATGTAAGAGCATTATACACACTATGTATAATTTTATACATGTTATATAGAAGTATTATACATAATATGTACAAGTTTATACATGCTATGTATAAGCATTATACATGCTATGTACAAGTTTATAAACACTATATACAAGTATTATATAAACTATATATAAGTTTAAATAAGCATTGTACACACTATGTACAAGGATTGTATATATTATATACAAGTATTATATTCACTATATACAAGTTTATTCATGCTATTTACAAGCATTATACACACTATATAAAACTTTGTTCATGCTATTTAAAGCATTATATACACTATGTATAAGTTTATACATGCTATGTATAAGAATTATACACACTATGTACAAATTTATACAAGTATTTTACATGATATATACAAGCATTATACACACTATGTATAAGCATTATACATAATATTACAAACATTATAAATGTTATGTATAAGAATTATGCACACTATGTATAAGAATTATACACATTGTGTACAAGAATTATACATACTTTGTAGTTGTACACACTATGTATAAATATTATACACACTATGTACAAGCATTTTACACGCTCTATACATGCATTATATATACTATATACAAGTTTATACATGCTATATACAAGCATTATACACACTATATACAAGTTTATACACGTTATGTACAAGCATTATACACATTATGTATAAGTTTATATACGCTATGTACAAGCATTATACACATTATATACAAGTTTAAATATGATATGTATAAGCATTATACACATAATGCATAAGTTTATACATGCTACGTATAAGCATTATACACACTATGTATATAAGTTTATACATGCTATGTACAAGCATTATACACATCATGTATAAGTTTATACACGCTATATACAAGCATTATACACACTATATACAAGTTTAAACATGATATGTATAAGCATTATACACACAATGAATAAGTTTATACATGTACGTATAAGCATTATACATATAATGCTTATACATAGTGTGCATAATGCTTGTATATAGCATGTATACACACCATGTATAAGTTTATACACGCTATGTACAAGTATTATACACACTATATACAAGTTTAAACATGATATGTATAAGCATTATACACATAATGCATAAGTTTATACATGTACGTATAAGCATTATACATATAATGCTTATACATAGTGTGTATAATGCTTGTATATAACATGTATAAATTTGTACATAGTGTGTATAAAGTTATATATATTTTAATATAATACTTGTACATAGTGTGTACGATTCTTATATAAACTTATACATTTGTGTGTATAATGCTTATATATAGTATGTATAAATTTAAATATAGTGTATAATGCTTGTATATAGTGTGTATAATGTTTATACGTAACATGTATAAACTTATACATAGTTTGTATAATGCTTATATATAGCATGTACAAATATGTATATAGTATGCATAAACTTGTACATAACGTGTATAAACTTGTAGATAGTGTGTATAATACTTGTACATAGCATGTACAATTCTTGTATATGAGCATGTATAAACTTGTATATAGTGTGTATAATGCTTGTATAAACTTGTATATAGTGTATAATACTTATATATAGCGTGTTAAAACTTATTCATAGTATGTACAAACTTGTATATAGTGTGTATAATGCTTATACATAGTGTGTATAAATTTATACATACTATGTAAAATGCTTGTACATAGCATATAAAAACTTATACATAGTGTACATAATGCTTAAACATAGTTTGTACAAACTTATAAATAGTGTGTATAATGCTTGTACATAGCATGTATAATGCTTGTACATAGCATGGATAAACTGGTATATAGTGTGAATAATGCTTATACATAACGTATATAATTCTTATACAATGCTTGAATAAAATTATACATACTGTGTATAATGCTCTTACATAGTGTGTATAATACTTGTATATAACATGTATAAACTTTTATATAGCGTGTATAATACTTGTATATAGCATGTATAAACTTGTACATAGTATGTATAAACTTGTATATATTGTGTATAAATTTATAAATAGTGTGTATAAACTTATATATTATGTGTATAAGTGTTTACAAACTTTGTCAATATTTAGAACATAGTATGTATAATGCTTATATATAATGTGTATAAACTTATACATAAAGTGTATAATGCTTATATAAACTATGTAAATAGCATGTATAAACTTGTACATAGGATGTACAAACTTTTACACAAAGTGTACAAACTTGTTCACAATGTATTCTTATGTATAATTTTATATAAGTATTATACACACTATTTATAAGTTTATACAAGCATTATACAAACATTATATAAGTTTATACATGCTATGTATAAGTTTATACACAGTATGTATATGTTTATACAAGCATTATAGATGCTATATACAAACTGGGTACAAGTTTATACATGATATATACAAGAATTATACATGCTATGTACAAGCATTATACGCACTATATATAAGATTATTTATTTTATGTAAAAGTATTATCCACACTATATACTTGTTTATACATGTTATATACAAGCATTATATACACTATGTACAAGCATTATACACACTATATACAAATATTATACATAGTATTTATATGTTTATACACGCACTATGTATAAGTTTATACATGTTATATATATGAAAATATGTACACTATGTATAAGTATTATACATTATGAATAAGTTTATACACGCTATATAAAAGTTTATAAAAGCATTATACACGCTATATATAAACTGTGTACAATGCATTATATACACTATGTATATATTTATACATGTATAAACTTATACATAATATGTACAAACTTTTACACAAAGTGTACAAACTTATTTACAGTGTATTCATATGTACAATTTTATATAAGTATTATACACGCTATTTATAAGTTTATACAAGCATTATACACGCATTGTATAAGTTTATACATAGTATGTATACGTTTATACAAGCATTATAGATGCTATGTATAAACGGTGTTCAAGTTTATACATGTTATGTACAAGAATTATACACGCTATGTAAAAGCATTATATACACTATGTACAAGGTTATACTTTCTATATACAAGCATTATACACACTGTGTACTTGTTTATATATGCTATATATAAGCATTATATACACTATGTACTAGTTTATATACGCTATATACAAGCAATATATATATTATGTACAAACATTATACACGCTATGTACAAGCATTTTACACAATATGTAGAGATTTATACATGCTATGCACAAGCATTATACACATTATATACAAGCATTATACACGCTATTATATAAACATTATATACACTATGTATAAGTATTATACATTGTGTATAAGTTTATACAAGCTTTATAATGCTATGCATAAGCATTATATATTATATGTACAAGTATTATATACACTTTGTATAATCATTATACACATTATATATAAGTTTATACATGCTATATATAAGCATTATACACATTATACATAAGTTTGTATATTTTATGTACAAGCACTATACACACTATGTATAAGTTTATACATCCTATGTATAAGCATTATACACACTATGTATAAGTTTATAAACACTATGTATAAGCATTATACACACTACGTATAAGTGTATACAAGCATTATATGTACTATTTAAAAGAATTCTACAAACAATATAAAAGTTTATATATGTTATATTGAGACATAAATACTATGTATAAGTATATATATGCTATGTATAAGCATTATACACACTACGTACAAGTTTATACAAGCATTATACAAACTATATACAAATATTATACACGTTATATACATGCATTACACACAATATTACAAGCATTATATATGCTATTTATAAGAATTATACACACTATATATAAGTTCATTCACACTATATATAAGAATAATACACACTATATATAAGTTTGTATACACTATGTATAAGTTTTATACACACTATGTACAAGCATTTTAAATATTTTGTATAAGCATTATACATAATATGTATAAGTTTATACATACTATGTATAAGCATTATACACACTTTGTACATATTTATACATCATATGTACAAGCATTATACACACTATGTATAATAATTATACACACTATGTACAAGCATTATACATATTATATATAAGTTTATATATTCTATGTACAAGCATTATACACACTATATATAAATTTATATAAGTATTGTACATGCTATGTATAAACATTGTATACACTATAGACAAGCATTATACATGCTATGTATACAAATTATATATACAATGTATAAATTTATACACACTATATATAAGAATTATACATACTATATATAAGTTTATATATACTATGTACAGGCATTATGCACATTATATACAAGCATTTTATACGCTATGTACAAGCATTATACACATAATATACAAGTTTATATATATTATGTATAAACATTATACACATTATGTAAAAGTATTATACATGCTATGTACAAGCATTATACACATTATATATAAGTTTATATAAGATATGTACAAGTATTATACTTGCTATGTATAAGCATTATATGCACTATGTACTTGTTTATACATATTATATATATAGTGTGTATAATGCTTGTACATAGCATGTATGAACTTGTACACAGTATGTATATATTATGTATATAGTGATAATAATGCTTGTATATAATATGTATAATACTTGTATAATAACGTGTATAATGCTTGTACAAGTTGATACAAGCATTGTATATGCTATGTACAAATATTATATATGCTATGTATAAGTATTATCCACATTATGTATAAATATTATATACACTATATACTAATTTATACACAATATGTATAAACATTATACACACTATGTACAAGCATTATACACATTATATATAAGTTAATACATGCTATATATAAGAATTATACATACCATATATAAGTTTATACAAGAATTATATATGCTATGTACAAGCATTATACATGCTAACTACAAGTTTATACAAATATTATACACGCTATGTATAAATATTTTACACACTATGTACAAGTTTATACATACTATGTGTAAGCATTATACACACGATGTACAAGTTTATTCAAGTATTATTCATGCTATGTACAAGTATTATACATATTATATATAAGTTTATACATAATATGTACAAATATTAGACACACTATGTATATGTTAAGCACAAGCATTATACACGCTATGTATGAATAATGTACATGTTATGTACAAATATTATACACACTATGGTCAAGTTTATACAAGCATTATGCATGATATGTATAAGCTTTATACACATCATGTATACGCTATGTAAAATATTATATAGAATATGTATAAGTTTATGCAAGCATTATACACGCTATATAAAAGTATTATACACGCTACATATAAGTTTATACATGCTATGTACAAGTATTATACTGGTATGTACAAACATTATACATGCTATATGCAAGCATTATATATATTATGTATAATTTCATACACGCTTTGTATAAGCAATTTACATACTATGTACAAGTTTATACTCTCTATGTACAAGTATTATACACACTCTATATAAGCATTATACACATTATGTACAAACATTATACACACTAAGTATAATTTTAACTATGATATATACAAGCATTATACACACTATGTAAAAGTTTATACACATTGTGGACAAGCATTATACACACTATATATAAACTTTTACATATTATGTATAAACTTATACACGCTATATATAAGTATTGTACATACTATGTACAAGTATTATATACACTATGTACAAGCATTATATAGTCTGTAAATAAGCATTACACACACAATATACAAGCATTATACACACTATGTATAAGTTTATAAATGTTATGTATAAGCTTTATACATGATATATACAAGTATTATACATAATATATATAAGTTTATAATAGCATTATAGATTACGTTCAATGTTATATACAAGCATTATACACGATATATATAAGTTTATACATATTATGTACAAGTTTATTCACGCTATGTACAAGCATTATGCACACTATATATAAACATTATACACACTATATACTAGCATTATACACACTGTGTACAAGCATTGCATATATTATGTACAAGTATTATACACACTATGTATAAGTTTATATAAACATTATACACGCTATGTACAAGCATTATACATACTATGTAGAAGTTTATACATATATTATATAGTACGTTCAATGCTATGTACATGCATTATACACATGCTATATACAAGTATTTTATACACTATATATAAGTTCTTACATGATTTGTACAAGCATTACAGAAGCTATGTACAAGTATATATACATTTTATATAAGCATTGTGCACACAATGTATAAGTTTATACACATATTGAACACTGTGTTCAATGCAATGTATAATCATTATACACACGATATATATAAGAATTATACATACTATGTATAAGTTTATATATACTCTATACGAATATTATACACACTATATAATAGTATTATACACACTATATATAAGTTTATACATGCTATATACAAGTATTATATACAATATTTATAAGCAATATATATACTATGTAAAAGTTTATACAAGCATTATACATTATATTCAATGCTATATACACGTATTATACGTAAGCTATATATATTTTTAAAAGCATTATAAATATTATGTATAAGTTTATATATATTATGTACAAGTTTATACATGCGATATACAAATATTATACACGCTATGTATAAGCATTATAAATGTTATGTATAAGTTTATAGATGCTATATACAAGTATTATATACACTATGTAAAAGTATTATAAATGATATGTATAAGCATTATACATACTATATATAAGTTTATCCATTCTACGTACAAGCATTATACACACTATGTACAAGCATTATACACACTATGTATATATTATATAAAAGTTTATTCATGTTATGTATAAATATTATACACACTATATATAAGTTTATACACGCTATATATAAGTATTATATACATGCTATATACAAATATTATACACACTATATACAAGCATTATACACATTATGTTCAAGCATTATACACACTATGTATAAGTATTATACACACTATGTACTAGTTTATATAAGCACTATATACAAGTATTATATACACACTACGTACAAGCTTATACAAGCATTATATACATTATGTATAAGTTTACATATATTATGCATAAGTTTATACATGTATATAAAAACATTATAAATACTATATACAATTATTATACATGTTATGTACAAGCATTATACAAACTATATATAATTTTATACGTGATATGTACTAGCATTACACATACTATGTATATGTTTGTACATGTAATGTACAAGCTTTATATATATATTATGTACAAGTTTATACATATTATGTATAAGCATTATATACACTATATACAAGTTTATATATGCTATATACAAGGATTATACACACTATATATAAGCATTATACACGCTATATACAAGCATTATACACACTGTCTAAAAAAAAAATACACATTATAATGTATAAGTTTATACATGCTCTATATAAGTTTATACATGCTATAAATAAAGATTATACACACTATGTACAAGTTTATACACGCTATGTATATGCATTATATGGGCTATATACATGCTATGTACAAGTTTATAAATACTATGTACAAGCATTGTACACACTATGTATAAGTTTATATAAGCTATAAGTAAGTATTATATACAGTATATATAATTTTATACAAGCATTGTACGCACTATGTACAATTATTATATACGCTATATACAAGCATTATACACACTTTGTATAAGTTTATATGCACTATATACATATATTATACACTATGTATAAGTTTATACAAGCATTATATATATTATGTACAAGTTTATAGAAGCATGATATATGCTATATACAAGTTTATATACGCTATGTATAAGTATTATAATGTATAAGTTTATACATGGTATATACTAGCATTATACACACTATATACAAATTTATATAAGCTTTATATACTTCATTCAATGCTATTTATAAGTATTATACCTACGCTATATATAAGTTTATACAAGTATTATACACAATAAATATAAGTTTATACATACTATGTATAAGTTTATACACTCTATGTATAAACATTATACATATAATGTACCAGTATTATATATTATATATATAAGAATTATACATATTATGTATAAGTTTATACATGCTATGTATAAGTATTATACATGTTATGTACGAGTATTATACACACTATGTATAAGTTTATACAAGCTATGTACAAGTATTATACACACTATATATAAGCATTATACATGTTATATACAAGCATTATATATACTATATACAAGTTTATACGTGCTATGTACAAGCATTATACATAATATTTACAAGTTTATTCTTGTTATATATAAGCATTATATACACATTATATACAAGCATTATACATGTTATATACAAGCATTATACATGCTATGTTCAAGCATTATACATATTATGAGCAAGTTTATATATGCTATGTACAAGTTTATATAAGTATTATACACGATATATACAATTTTATATAAGCATTATACACGTATTGTATAAGTTCATACACGTTATGCATAAGCATTATACACACTATGTATAAGTTTATATATGCTATGTGCAAAAATTATACATGCTATTTATAAATATTATAAATGCTATGTACAGGCATTATACATACTATATACAAGTTTATATAAGCATTATACACACTATATATTATTACGAATATGATTTCAGTACATATAATTTTGATGATAGCAAATATTTCTTTTAATTTTATTTTTCTATGATTGCCTTGCATGCTAATATTTTAGGTCCATAAGATCAAATTGCAAATCAAACCAACTTAAGATTGAATATATTTGGATTGAGTCAGTTTGTAATATACGTCAAGTGTCTTTTACCTATTCTTGAATCCATTATAATAATGTGGGTACTAATACTAAATAACCTTGCACACTCACACTTGAGAGAAATTTTTTGACTATTTTAAAGTTTTCTTATTTTGTTCATATCATCCAAGATGATCCCAAATTGTTTTAGATAATTAGTTAAAAATAGAAACCCTAATTAAGCCATCTTTGTTAAGGCAGCCACAATTAAGTAAATCGTACTTAACGATATTATCATCGTCAGAGATAATAGGATTAAATTAGAAAGAATCAGCCACCATAACCTTTTAGGCATGTTTAATTTTGGACATCATCCAGGATATCATCTTGGATGCTATAATTATGCCTAAATTAGTTTGGTAATTAAGAAAAGCAAATAAGGTTTGATTAGTCAATCATATTGTTCTAAACAATTACAGGATCATTCGGGATGATGAGTTAAATAAATGTTAGTTCTTCCTAGATGACTTGAATGATTCTCTAGATGATATGTATTGATATGAACTATTCATCTAGGATAATCCAAAATTATCCTAGATGGTCGATTATCTTTTCATCATCCAGACATCTATCCAGGGTGATGTTATGGCTGATATGTGATATTTTATACTAATCATCCTGACCAATCATGAGATCATCCTGGACAATCAAGGTATTTTTTCATTATCCAGACATCCATCCAGGGTGATGTTTTGGATGATATATGATGTTTTTACTAGTAGACCCGGATGATCAAGTTACTTTTTTATCGTCCATACATCCATCCAGGGCGATGGTCTGGATGATATTTGATGAATTAAACTAATCGTATAGGATGATATACTATCATCTTGGACTATCTGAATAAAGCAACCTTCTAATCATCCAGACTCTCCCAAATTGTCTTGGTTGATTGAGCTAATTTTAAACTAATCTTACAGGATGAACGATTGATCGTCCTTGATGATATTTGATGATTAGTTACAAATTTGAGAAAATTTTAAGCCTTTGTTTAAAATATCTTCTATTTTCTTAATAGAAGATCTTTTGCTGCTGTCTAGACCTGAGAGAGCCAAGAGGAGAGGGAGAGTAAGGGGAGAGAGAGAGAGGATCTTGTGTAGGGGAGTTTTTGGGGGGTTTCACAAAGGTTGCTCCAAGCAAGGATCTGAATTATCTTCTCCGGTCATCATCCCTGGTTCCTTGGAGGTTTAAGAGAGGTATACTTCAATAACTGATTGAGATTCTCTACCTATTTTAGGAGGAAGCAAAAGGAGTTAGGTTCTCTGCATGCTCCAGGAGGAAGTAAAAGGAGTTGGGTTCTCTTCCTCATCGGGGTCAGTGGAAAGGAGTTTTTGTACAGACTTATCGGCCTTGCTGTGGGGGCAAAGGAAAGATATTAAGTTTAGTGCAATACCCGAAGGAGAGGCTCCAGTGAGTGGATGTCGATCAAGTTGACCGAACTACTATAAAATATGGTGTATTCTTTCTTATTAATTTTACACATTTAATTTCTGCACTTTAATTTTTGTGATGATTGTTTGGTTGTGTTTATGATTTTGTTTAGAGAAAATTTTGAATACCAATTAATCCCCCTCTTGGTTAGCATTGGGACTAGTTCATAAGGGCTTAACATCCCTGACAAACTTATAAGTGGTATCAGAGCAAAATTTGTAAAATCTAGTTTTTAAAAACTTTTAAATTTTGATAAATGGCTAACCTTGGTAATCATAATATTATGGAAGGGTATTCAGTTACCCGACTACCTTTGTTTGACCATATTCCTTTTAATGTTTGGAAAACTTGCATGTCTATATTTTTACAATTGATTGACTATTGCATGTTGATGCTTGTTAATGATGGATATTCACCACCAACTTGTGAAATTAATGGCATTAAAACTGAACTTCCTTTTACTGAATAGACTTTTGATGATAGAGATTTAGTGCAACTGAATGTAAAATGCTTGAACTATTTTTATTATGCTTTGAAATTGAAAGATTACATATATATTTCAATTTGTTCTATTGGTAAAAAAAATTGGGATAGATTGTATATTACTTATGAAGAAACTAATAAAGTTAAGCAATCTAGGTTGAATATTTTATTGCATGACAATGAACTTTTTCATATGAAACCAATTGAATTGATTTCTGACATGTATAATAAGTTTACTTAAATTGTCACCTCAGTGCAGGCCTTAGGAAAAGAGCTAACTAACTATAAAAAAATGAATAAAATTTTGAGATGCTTGCTTTCTTCTTTTGATGCTAAGATTACTATAATTACTGAATATAAGGATTTGTACTTATTCTTTTGATAACTTACTTGGGTCACTCATTGCTTATGAGCAAGGGGTGAACCAAAGACAACTTGAAGCAGCAGAGTGAAAGAAAGAGAAAACTATGTTGCTGATGGCTAATGATACATATACTAATTTATCTGGGTTTGAATGTGATGACTTTGCTTTAATCACTAGGCAGTTCAAAAGCTTTCTAAGGAAAAATCACCAGCACCATCAGAAATGGAACAAAGGTAAGGGTAGCAAAAATTATTAAAGTTCTTTTGATGTTGTTTATTTTAAATGCAGGAAGTCTAAACATGTCAAAGATGATTGTACTACACTTAAGGATCACTCAAACAAGAAGAAGGGTGAGGAGAAACCCAAGTTTAAGAAGGACAAGGACAAGAAGCAGTTCCAAAAGGTATTCTTGGGCGGATTTTACTTCTAACTCCTTTGAGATTGAACTTGAAGAGGAGACTACAAACTTGTGCTTGATGGAAGGTGATCATCTTGGTCAGTCTGACCAAGAAGAGGTATGCTAACTAACCTACAGTCAATTACTTAAAATTTTTGAACAAATTTATACATCACATATAAAACTTAAGAAATTGCATTCTAGCTTGAAATTGGAATTTTTAAATTTACAAAAAGAGTATGAAGTGTTGTTTAAAGATTAATCTACAATTGATAATAATCACATGTCATTACTTGATGAGTTGAATAAAAAATATTATTAATTGATCATTGAGTATGATTCATTGAAAGCTTCTCATACTGCACTTGAAAATGATTTTAAAACATATATTGATGAATATGAGCATAGGGAGAACTATTTGAGAGTTGATAATATTGTTTTAAAAAGTGCAAACTTGAGTTTTAAAGCTGAATTAAAGAACTTGAGAAAAATAGGACTCCACCCACATCTGAATAATTTTTCAATCATGATCCAAAGGAAATTTTTTTGAAACTTAGGAAGAGATATTATAATCCGAACAAATTAGTAAATCCTTTTCCTAGAGTTAGATGTTTTTCATGTGGCATTCTAGGACACATCTCACACACTTACATTGTTTATCATAGTATACATTGGGTGTGGAGACCAAAATTACATGATTCACAACATAACACACATGCATTATATTCTTCTTTTCATAAGAAGAGACCAAAACTTATTTGGATTCCTAAATATGATATTTGATGATTTTATAGGGTTGCTCTCACAAAAGGCCTCATGAGAGCATGTGGTATATGGATAGTAGATGCTTATGCACATGATTGGAGATGTCAACCAATTCATTTTGCTGGAGGCTAGGGCTAGAGGCAAGGTCACTCTTGGAGACAGCACCACCAGGAAAGTGGTGGGTACAGGTATAATCAGAAACTCCAAGAATATTTTGATTGAAAATGTTTTTCTTATAGATGGACTAAAAAACAACTAGCTAAGCATCAGTAAGCTATGTGATAAGGGCTTCATCATAAAGTTTTTGGCAAATACATGCATTATTAGCTTGAATAGCAATACTATTTTATAGGGAAAGCGGATCAACAATGTTTATGTACTTAATTTAAAAAATATTGAACGTGCTACTTCATTTTGTTTAAAAATTATTGCTGATGAGTCTTGGTTGTGACATAGAAGGTTATGCCATACCAATATGAAAACCCTTAGAAGAGTGACCCAAAAGGATCTAGTTAAAGGTGTCCCCAAGCTTAAGTTCACCAAAGACCACCTATGTGATGCCTATCAACTAGGGAAGCAAGTCCAATCCTCTTTTCATTCCGTTAAGGACTATGACACCTCTAGACATTTATAAGTCCTTCACATGGATTTGTTTGGACCAATTAGCACTACCATCTTAGGGGGAAAAGTTTATGGATTAGTGATTATCGATGATTACTCGAGGTTCACTTGGATTAAATTTTTGTCACATAAGAGTGAGTCTTTTGATGAGTTTAGATCCTTCTCCATTTGGATTCAGAAAAAGTTACGTTAAGAGTTCTTGAGCATCTATACTAACCATGGGAGAGAGTTTGAAAATGAGATATTTGGAGACTTTTATGAGGATAAGGGAATTAGCTAAAACTTCTTAGCTCCTAGGACCCCTTAGCAGAAGGTAGCTGAAAGGAAGAATAAGACCTTAGTAGAAGCTGCTTGATCTGTGATTGCTGAGTATTCACTTCTAAAATACTTTTGGGCTGAGGCTGTAAACACAGCTTGTTATGTGTTGAATAGGGTGAATGTTAGATCCAAACTTGACAAGACACCTCATGAGATCCTTAAGGGTAGAACACCCAACCTTTTCCACCTCCATGTCTTTGGTTGTAAGGTTTTCATTCTTAATAATGGGAAGTCACACTTAGGAAAATTTGACCCAAAATTTGACGAAGAAGTGTTTTTAGGATATTTAAGTGTGGGGAAATCCTTTAGGGTGTTTAATAAAAGGACATTGATGGTGGAGGAGACTACTAATATAGTATTTGATGAATCTGATCCTAAGAAGTCTAGAGTTCAGGATGAAGATGAAGTTGGAGAGATTACCCAAGGAGTTGAAATTTTTGAGAAGAAAGTAGAGCCCCAAAATACTAAAGGAGTAGGTGAGATTACCCTAGGAGTAGAGAATGCAAATTTGGAGGAAAGGGTTGAATCTACACACACTTTTCTTAGAGATTGGAGATATTCTTTGAGTCATCCTAAAAAATTGATCTTAGGAGACTCTTTTGAAGGTGTTAAAACTAAGCATGGACTTAGAAAAGAAGTGAACCACTATGACTTTATCTCAATGATTGAACCTACCAATATCAATCATGCCATGTATGAAGAGTTTTAGATCTTAGTTATGTAAGAGGAATTAAACCAATTTAATAGGAATGATGTTTGGGAGCTTATAAAAAGACTAAAGGGACAAAATATAGTTGGAACCAAATGGGTCTTTAAGAATAAGATGAATGATTCTGGTGTGGTGGTTAAGAATAAGGCGAGATTGGTGGCTAAGGGGTACAACCAAATAGAAGGGATTGATTTTGAGGAGACTTTTTCCCTTGTTGTCAGATTGGAAGCCATTAGAGTGCTACTAGTCTTTGCCTTTTATAAGGGATTTAAGCTTTTCTAAATGGACGTCAAGAGTGTCTTTTTAAATGAGGTAATAAAAGAGGATATGTTTATAGAGCAACCCCTAGGTTTTGAGAGTTCCCAATTTTCAAATTATATTTTGAAATTAAAAAAGGTCTTATATGGATTAAAATAGGTACCCAGATCTTGGTATGAGAGGCTTAACACATTTTTACTAGAGAGGGGGTTTGTTAAGGGAAGCATAGACACCACCCTTTTTCTGAGGAAACTAGGAGATGAGTTACTCATTGTTCATAATATATGATATACTTTTTGGATTTCTGATAAAAAACTTTGTGATGATTTTTTAAAAATAATGAGTAAGGAGTTTGAGATGAGTATGATGGGAGAGTTGTCCTACTTTTTGGAGTTTAGTATAAGACTATTGGATGATAAAACCTTTCTAAATAAATCAAAGAACATAAAAGATATCTTGAAGAAATATGAAATAGATAAAGCTAATCCAATAAATACTCCTATGACCTCCAGTGTTCAGTTGGATAAGGACTCAAATGAAAAATCTGTTGATCAAAAGAAGTATAGAGGGATGATTGGATCTTTACTTTACCTTACTACTAGTCGACCTAATATAATATTTAGTATTTGACTTTGTGCTAGATTTCAAGCTAATTCTAAAGAGTTCCACCTGGCTATAGTTAAGCAAATTCTTAGATATCTTTTGGGGACCCAAAATATAGGAATCTGATATCTTAGGCACAACACTTCTTTTGAGATTAGTAGATATTCTGATTCTAATTTTGCAGGATGTAGAGTGGATAGAAAGAGCACTTATTAAACTTGCCAATTCATAAGATAGTCTTTAGTCTCCTAGTCTAGTAGAAATGAAAACTCTGTTGCACTTTTCACTTCTGAAGTTGGGTACATTATCTTAAGGAGTTGTGTGGCACAAGTCCTTTTGTTAAAGCAACAAATTTTGGATTTAGGATTACCTATAGGCACAATTTCAATTCTTTATGATAGCACTAGTACCATCTGCATCTTTAAGAATCCTATCCAATGTTCAAGGACATAACACATTGACATAAGACATCACTTTATTAGAGACCATGTGTCCAAAGGAGACATTGAGTTACATCATGTGACAACTAAGAATCAATTGACTGACATCTTTACTAAACCACTAGCTTTTGACACTTTTAGCATCTTAAAAATCAGATTGGGTGTGATTAACATAAATGCATGAACTTGATATTTTTTGAATTCTGAATTTTATATTTTATTGCTTCTTGTTGTTTTTCTACAAGTTTATTTTATTTCATATTTATTTGTTTCACTTTTATTTGCTGCTATTTTAGTTTTTCTTTTTTCTTTGTGATCACTGCTAAAATGATATTTTTTTCTTGTTTTTATTTTTAAAAATTTGTAATAAAAATATTTAATATCTCTAAATTAGTTAAAGGAAGAAATACTGTTGATTGTTCTCTTTCCTTTAACCTTTTTTAGCGGTGTAATTTTCTTTTCTAAATAAAAGTCTATCTCAAATTAACAACTGGACTTTGCAATTGATATATTTTCTTTCTTTCTACAGTAATCTATCTTATATATATAAAGTTTGAAGTTTTTATACAACTTTAAAATTTTTAGTAATCATATTGTTGCATTTATCATCTGAATTTGATTTTGTTTTGTTGCTTATTCTTTCTTATATTAGAGAGTGAGTTTTTTTTCTTGTAATATTTGAAAGATATGATCACAACTGAAAGTATTTAAGAGTTTTGAAAAGGTATATAGCTTGCAAAAATTGATAAGGGCATAAAATGAGCCCCAAAAAGAAGAAAAACTAAAACGATGAGCAATGACCGCAAAAAAAAATAAAGATACACAAGGTATATAAAAAATCAAAAGATGCACAAAGTGTGCCAATCAATTGATAAGAGGCATAAATTAAGCCCACAAAAGGCAAGCTTGCTTCTCTTTCAAACTTTTAAATCTTAGAATAATTCATGCATAGCTTGATATTTTCAAAAGCTTGATTTTGAATTTTATGATTATGATAAATTTGTTTAGTATATTATTCTATAATATATTTTTCTGGAACTAAGTTTTGAAAAGATCTATTTTTCTTATCAAATTGGTTTTTTTTGAATTAGGTCTTTTGTTTTTAAAAGATGATATGCCCTTAGAGAAGTCCGAGCTAAGGCTAACAAGATCGACTATTCTACCAATTTTTAATTTCAACGATGCTAACTCGTTGTTCTTATAAATTTTTAAATTGAATCACATGGAGAATTTATCATATTTGTACTTAAAAAAATAAATAAAACCTTGCTTTTGTTCTTCTTTTTTGTCTTCTATGATGCTTTTCTTTTCTGGTTTCCTCCTCCTTTTTGTGATGTCAAAAGGGGAAATAGTGGGTAGTGTTTGAGTTGTTTTCATCATACTATTTTACTTATGTTCGTATTTTATTTAGTTTTGATTATTTTCCATCAAAGAAAAGGGGGAGATTATAGCGAATCTAGTTTTAGGACATATAATTTTGATGATAGGAAACATTTCTATTAATTTTATTTTTCTACGACTATCTTGCCTGCTAACATTTGAGGTCCACAAGATCAAATTGAAAATCAAATCAGCTCAAGTTTCAGTAGATTAGGACTGAGTCAGCTTGTAATGTACATCAAGTGTCTTTTACCTTTTCTTGAGTCCATTATAATAATGTGGGTCTTGATGCTAAGTAACCTTGTACACACACACTTGAAATTTTTTTTTGACTATTTTAAAATTTTCTATTTTCAATTATATCATCTTGGACAATTTTAAATTATCCTTAATAATTAGTTAAAAATAGAAACCCTAATTAGGATATCTTGGTTCAGGCAGCCGCAATTAAGCAAATCATCCTGGATGATATTATTATCGTCCGGAATGATATGATCAAATCAGAAAAAACTAGCCGCCACAAACTTTTAGGAATATTTTATTTTTGGAAATTATTCAGGATATCATCCTGGATGATGCACTACAATTATGCCTAAATTAGTTTGATAATTAAGGAAAGTAATTAAGATTTGATTGCTCAATCATATTGTCCGGTATGATTGTAGGATTGCTCGAGACGATCAGTTAAACAAACCTTAGTTCTTCTTGGATGACTTGAAGGATTCTCTGGATGATATGTATTGATATGAACTAATTGTCTAGGACAACCCAAAATCAGTCTGGATGATCAATTATCTTTTCATTATCCAGACATCCATCTAGGGTGGTATTCTCATAGATATGTGATTTTTTGTACTAATTGTCCCAGTCAATCATGAGATTGGCATGGATGATTAAGATATTTTTTTATCGTCCAAACATCCATCCAAGGTGATGTTCTGGATGATATGTGATGTTTTGTACTAATAGGCCCGGATGATCAAGTTACTTTTTTATCATCATGACATCCATCAAGGGCGATGGTTTAGATGATACTCAATAAATTGAACTAATCATACAGGACAATATACTATCATTGTGGATGATCTGATAAAGGAATCTTTTAATCATCTAGACTCTCCCAAATCGTCCTAGCTGATGAGCTAAATTTGAACTGATTATACAGGACGATTGGAAGATCGTTCTGGACGATATTTAATGATTAGTTATAAATTAGGTAAAATTTGAAGCCCTTGTTTAAAAAATATCTAATTTTCTCAAGAGGAGATCTTTTTGCTGATGTACTGACCTAAGAGAGCCAAGAGGAGAGGGTGAGCAAGGGAAAGAGAGAGAGGATCTTGTGAGGGAGATTTTATGAGGGGTTTCACAAAGTTTTCTCCAAGCAAGGATCCGAGTCATCTTATTCAGTCATCGTCCCTTGTTCATTGGAGGTTTAAGAGTGGTCTACTTTAGCAAATGATTTAGGTTCTTTGCCTACTTCAGGAGGAAGAAAAAGAAGTTGGGTTCTCTGCCTAATTCAAGAGGAAGCAAAAGGAAATGAGTTCTAAGCCTCACTGAGGTCGGTGGAAAGGACTTTTTGTATGAGCTTTTCTGTCTTGCTGTGGGGGCAAAAGGAGAGACATCGAGTTTAGTGAAATACCTGGAGGAGAGGCTCTAGGGAGTGTACGTAGGTCAAGTTGACCAAACCACTATAAAATCTGGTGTGTTCTTTCTTTTTTTTTTGCATTTAATTTCTGCACTTTAATTTCTGTGGTAATTATTTGGTTGTGTTTGTGATTTTATTTGAATTTTTTTTTAAATATCAATTCACCTTCCTCTTGGTTAGCCTTGGGGCTAGTTCATAAAGGGCTTAAAATTCTTAACAAACTTATATATACAAGAATTATATATACTATATATAAGAATTATACATGCTATGTATAAATATTATATAATACATTTATACAAGTATTATATAAACTATGTACAAATTTATATAAGCATTATATAAGCTATGTACAAGTTTGTACACACTATGTACAAGCATTGTACACGCTATGTATAAGCATTGTATATGATATATACAAATATTATACACACAATGTATAAGTTTATATACACTGTAAACTAGTTTGTACACACTATGTATAAGCATTATACTCACTATGTACAAGTTTATACACGCTATATATAAGCATTATACATATTATGTACAAGTTAATACAAATATTATACACATTATGAACAAGTTTATACATGTATTAAAAATGCTATGTACAAACTGTGTACAAGTTTATACATATTATATACAATTAATAAGTTTATACACACTATGTATAAGTTTATAAACTCTACGTATAAATATTATATATACTATATATAAGTTTATACATGCTATGTACAAACATTATACATACTATGTACAATATTTATACACGCTATGTATAAGCATTATACACACTATGTATAAGTATTATACACAGTATTTATAAGTTTATATGCACTATGTATAAGCATCATACACGTTATATATAAGTATTATATATATTATATATAATTTTATACATACTATATAAGAGCATTATAAACACTAAGTATAAGTTTATACATCATGTGTATAAGTATTATACATACTATATAAGAGTTTATACAAGCTACGTACAAGCATTATACAACTATGTATAAGTTTATACATACTATGTACAAGTTTATACAAGCATTGCACACGCTATGTACAAGCATTATACACAATATGTACAAGTTTATAGATGCTATATATAAGGATTATATGCATAATGTACAAGTTTATAAATTCTATGCACAAGTATTTATATACTATATACAAGTATTACACACACTATACTATATACAAGCTTGTACACTATGTATAAGTTTATACAAGAAATATGCATACTATATAGAAGTTTATACATACTATATATAAATAATATACACAATATGTACAAATTTATACATGTTATATACAAGCATTATACATATTATTTATAAATTTGCACACACTATATATAAGTATTATAAACACTATGTATAAGTTTTATACATAATATATATAAATTTTATAAGCAATATATAAGTATTTTACATAGTATGTATAAGTTTAGACATGATCTGTACAAGTATTTTTACACACTATAAATAAGAATTATAAACACTATGTATAAATTTATACACGCTATACATAAGCATTCTACACACTATGTACATGGTACATATAAGTATTATACACACTATGTACAAGTTTATACATACTATGTACAAGCATTATATATGAATTATATAAGTTTATACACACAATGTACAAGCATTTTACACACTATGTACAAGTTTGTACATGCTATGTATAAGTATTATACATATTATGTACAAGTTTATACACGTAATGTACAAGTTTATACACACTAAATACAAGTTCATACATTCTATATACAAGCATTATACACACTATGTAAGTTTTTGTAAACACTATATATAAGCATTATAAAAACTATGTATAAGTTTGTAAATGCTAAGTACAAGCATTATACATACTATTTACAAGTTTGTATAAGTATTATAGATACTATGTACAAGTATTATACACACTATAAACAAGTTTATACAATCATTATACACACTATGTAAAAGTTTATACATTCTATGTATAAGCATTATAAACACTATATACAAGCATTATACACACTATATACAAGTTCATTCAAATATTATAGACATGCTATGTACAAGCATTATATAGACTATGTACAAATTTATATAAGTTATGTATAAGGATTATACAAACTATAAAAAAGTTTATGCACATTTTGTACAAGTTTATACACGCAATGTATAAGAATTTTGCATATCATGTATAAGTTTATACACGATATATATATAATTTTTACACACTATGTGCAAGTTTATACATGTTATGTATAATGTTTATACATATTATGTATAAGGTTTATACATATTATGTATAAGTTTATAAACACTACATACATAATTTTTATACACTATGTGTAAGTTTATACACGATATGTACAAGTATTATATATACTATGTACAAGTATTATACAAGCTATATACAAGTTTATATAAACATTATACATGTTATGTATAAGTTTATATATACTATGTATAAGCATTATATACATTATGTATAAATTTATACACGTTATGTACAAGTATTATACATACTATGTGCACGCTATATACGAGCATTACACACAGTTTATATCTGAATTATACACATTATATATAAGTTTATACAAGTATTTTACACTATGTTTAATACTATATATAAGTATTATACACACTATGTACATATTTATACATGCTATGTACAAGCATTATACACACTATTCATAAGTATTATACTCTTAATAAGCTTAAATACATTATGTACAAGTTTATACAAGGTATATATATTCATTGTACATGCTATATACAAGCATTATATACGCTATATAAAAGTATTTTACACACTATGTATAAGTTTATATAAGCATTATGCATACTATGTAGAAGTTTATACACCTATCTATAAATAATATACACACAATGCATAAGTTTATACACACTATGTATAAGTATTATATATATTATGTATAAGTTTGAACACACTATGTATAAGCATTATAAATACTATATACAAGTTTTATACACACTTTTTATAAGTTTTACATGTAATATATAAGTATTATACACACTATGTATAAGTTTATACATGATATATATAAGTATTTTATACACTATAAATAAGAATTCTACACACTATATATAAGCATTATACACACTTTATATATGGTATGTATAAGTATTATATACACTATGTACAAGTTTATACATGCTATGTACAAGCATTATACATGAATTATACAATTTTATATATGCTATGTACAAACATTTTACATATAATTTACAAGTATTATACACACTATGTAATGGTTTATACATATAATGTACAAATTTATACACACTATATACAAGTTTTTATATGCTCTGTATAAACATTATACACACTATGTATATAGTTTAAAATATTATATATAAGTATTATAAAAACTATGTACAAGTTTGTACATGCTATGTACAAGCATTATACACACTATGTAAAAGTTTATACAAGTATTATAGATGCTATGTAGAAGCATTATACATACTATGTAAAGTTTGTACAATCATTATACATACTATGTACAAGTTTATACATTCTATGTTCAAGCATTATACACACTAATTACAAGCATTATACACACTATGAATAAGTTTAATCAAACATTATACACACGCTATGTATAAGTTTATACGTGCTATGTATAAGGATTATACAAACTATGAATAAGTTTATACATATTATGTATAAGTTTATACGTGCTATGTATAAGAATTATATACACCATTTATAAGTTTATACATGTTATATATATAATTTTTATACACTATGTGCTAGTTTATAAATTTTATGTATAAGACTTATACATATTATGTATAAGTTTTTAAATGCTATATACATAATTTTTACATACTATGTACAAGTTTATACACGCTATGTACAAGTATTATACATGCTATGTACAAGTATTGTACATGTAATGTACAAGTTTATACAAATATTGTACATCTTATGTACAAGTTTATACATGTTATGTATAAGCATTATACATGTTATGTATAAGTTTATACACCTTATGTACAAGCATTATACACACTATGTACATGCTATATACATGAATTATACATATTATATATAAGTTTATTCAAGCATTATACACTACATTCAATGCTATATACATGTATTATACAAACTATGTATATATTTATACACACTATGTACAAGTATTATACATACTATTCATAAGTATTATACAATATGAATATGTTTATATACATTATATACAAGTTTATACAAGCTATATATAACCATATTACATGCTATATACAAGCATTATACACGCTATATAAAAGAATTATACACACTATGTATAAGTTTATACAAGAAATATGCATACTATATAGAAGTTTATACATACTATATATAAATAATGTACACAATATGTACAAATTTATACATGTTATATACAAGCATTATACATATTATTTATAAATTTGCACACACTATATATAAGTATTATAAACACTATGTATAAGTTTTATACATAATATATATAAATTTTATAAGCAATATATAAGTATTTTACATAGTATGTATAAGTTTAGACATGATCTGTACAAGTATTTTTACACACTATAAATAAGAATTATAAACACTATGTATAAATTTATACACGCTATACATAAGCATTATACACACTATGTACATGGTACATATAAGTATTATACACACTATGTACAAGTTTATACATACTATGTACAAGCATTATATATGAATTATATAAGTTTATACACACAATGTACAAGCATTTTACACACTATGTACAAGTTTGTACATGCTATGTATAAGTATTATACACACTATATACAAATTTATACATGCAATGTATAAGTTTATACACACTATATATGAGTTTATACATACTATGTACAAGCATTATTTACACTATGTATATGTTTGTAAACACTATATATAAGCATTATAAAAACTATGTACAAGTTTGTTAATGCTATGTTCAAGCATTATACATACTATGTATAAGTTTATACAAGTATAATAGATGCTATGAACAAGCACTATACATACTATATATATGTTTATACAAGCATTATACACACTATGTACAAGTTTATATATTATATGTACAAGTATTAGACACACTATTTACAAGAATTATACACACTATATATAAGTTTATTCAAACATTATACACATGCTATGTATAAGCATTATACAGACTATGTTCAAGTTTATACACGGTATGTATAAAGATTATACAAATTATGAAAAAGTTTATGCACATTATGTATAAGTTTATACATGTTATGTATAAGTATTATACACACCATATATATATTTATACACGCTATATACATAATTTGTACACACTATGTGCAAGTTTATACATGGTATGTATAAAGCTTATACATAGTATGTATAAGTTTATAAGCGCTATATACATAATTTTTACATAATATGTGCAAGTTTATACATGCTATGTACAAACATTATACACGCTATGTATAAGTATTGTACACAATATATACAAGTTTATACAAATACTTTACTTGTTATGTACAAGTTTATACATGATATGTATAAACATTATACATATTATGCATAAGTTTATACATGTTATATACAAGCATTATACACACTATGTACACGCTATATAATAGCATTTCACACATTGTATACATGAATTACACACATTATTTATAAGTTTATTCAAGCATTCTATACTAAGTTCAATGCTATATACAAATATTATACACACTATGTACATATTTATACATATTATGTATAAGCATTATACACACTATTCATAAGTATTATACACTATGAATAAAATTATATACACTATGTACAAGTTTATACAAGCTATATATAAGCATTGCACAAACTATATATAAGTATTATACACGGTATATAAAAGTATTATACATACTACATATATGTTTATACAAGTATTATGCATACTATGTAAATGTTTATACACACTATCTATACATAATATACACGCTATGTATAAGTTTATACACGTTATGTACAAGCATTATACATATTATGTATAGGTTTGTACACACTATGTATAAGCATTAAAAACACTACATACAAGTTTTATACACACTATATATAAGTTTATACACTCTATTTATAAGCATTATACACACTATGTACATGGTATGTATAAGTATTATACACACTATGTACAAGTTTATATATGCTATGTACAAACACTATACATGAATTATATAAATTTATACATATTATGTACAAGCATTTCATACACTATGTACAAGTTTGTACATGCTTTGTACAAGTATTATAAACACTATGTATAAGTTTTTACACGCAATGTACAAGTTTATACATATTATATACAAGTTTATATATGCTATGTACAAGCATTATACATACTTTATATATGTTTGTAAACAGTATATATAAGCATTATAAAAACTATGTAAAAATTTATACATGCTATGTACAAGCATTATACACACTATATACAAGTTTATACAAGTATTATTTATGCTATGTATACGCATTATACACACTATATACAAGTTATACAAGCATTATACATACTATGTACAAGTTTATATATTATATATACAAGTATTATACACACTTTTTATAAGTATTATATATACTATGTATAAGTTTATTCAAACATTATACACACGCTATGTACAAGTATTATACAGACTATGTATAACTTTATACACACTATATATAAGGATTATACAAACTATGAAAAAGTTTGTGCACATTATGTACAAGTTTATACATGTTATGTATAAGAATTATACACACCATGTATAAGTTTATACACGCTATATGCATAATTCTTACACACTATGTGCAAGTTTATACATGCTATGTATAAGGCTTATACATACTATGTATAAGTTTATAAGTGCTATATACATAATTTTTACATACTATGTGTAAGTTTATACACGCTATGTACAAGTATTATACATGCTATGTACAAGTATTATACACCCTATATATAAGTTTATTCAAATATTGTACATATTGTTTTTAATTAAAAGAAATGCTAAATTGCTATAAGATACCTAGAAAGAAACTATTATGTCAAAGAAATCTATCACATCCCTCCTTCAATAAAAGAACAAATGAAGGAGGAATATTATTATCACTAATTACATCCCAAAAGAACTTGTACTCACATGCTAAGTTAGATCAATAATTAGCTAACTTATTACAATGTCTATTCACAAAATTAAAAATAACATTGCTGAAATTCTTTATGAAAAGGTCTTCATTTATTAGATCTTTCCTCTTCTTCTGTGTGTTGTACAACTTATGGAAAAATTTGATAACATTTAAGTTATCACCCTCTATAATGATACCATTAGCCTCAAGCATCCATTTTTGAATAAAATTTCTTAAGGATTTAAAAGCCAATAGCTCAACCTGTGCACTGTCCAAATGAACATATCCACTTCCAAAAGCCATCAAAAACATGCCTTTGCAATCTCTTATAACTCCTCCAATTCTAGCTTTGCTAGACTTGCATAATGATCCATCATTATTTATTTTCAGCCAATTGGGTGGAGAAGGGTACCAAAGATTGAACAGTCAAGAAGACTGATTAGTACCCCAGTTGCCCAATATGATATTGCCCATATGAGAAGAAGCCATAAAACTTATGACTCTAGAGGTAATAGTGACATTATATTCTTCCACATCTCCATGTTTTGCTTTATTTCTATTCAACCATAAATGAAAAAGCAAAATAAAGTACATTCTAGGCAAGAAAGTATCTCATACCGATATTTCCTTTAGTTTGTTCAAGCACACCAAGAAAGTTCCGAAGCAAGGAACATGAAATCCCCAAGAATTCAGTAGTCTAATAGCTTGTAGCAATTTTGGACAAGTTGCTATGCAATGGTCAATATTCTCCACCTCTATACAACCTCTTGGGCAAAGATTTGAACCAGCCATTCTTCTAGAAAATAGAAAATCTGAAGTTGGAATTGCATTCATACATAATCTCCATACAAACACTTCAACTCTCGAATTGAGCTTCAGTTTGAAAAACTAATGAAACATCTCTGCTTGCATCATATCAAAAAATTGGGATGCATAGGATAGACCTGAAACTGATTTGCCAGATAGCTTGAATTTAAGATCCAACCTGTCTTCCTCCAAGTTCTGTAGAATATCCACTTTAGTTATCAGGTTTATGAGTTCATCCCCAAAAAAATGGGATAGCTTTGGTATATCCCAAGCTCTATTAACTATAATAGAGTTGAGATTTATATTATCTTCTTTCCAGTTGGTTACAAAGGTCGGCCATTTATCATGACTCTTATCAAGTATCCAAACATCCTTTTGAATATCAATCAGTGATCCATTGGCTATGCTCCATCTTAAGATCCCCTTAAGAGAACTCCATCCATCCATAAAAATCTTCCATGTATTTGAAGAACATTTCCTCCTCTGATTCATCCACCAGCAATTACCATACTTATCCCTGATATTCGTATTGAGCAAAGAGTTTGGATTTTCAAGTAGGATCCAAGCAAATCTATCTCTAAGAGAACCACTCTAGAGATGGTTGAAAAAAGACCCAAGCCTCTATACTCTTTTGGTATACATAAAGTATCCCATGCCACATAATGAAATTCCATAAATAATTCCTACATGCCTTGTCAAACTCTTTTAAAATGCTCAAAGAAACTAAGGAGTGAGAAGAAGCAAATAAAGGAAGAGTAAGAAAACATTTTTTAACAATGTTATTCTTCCCACCATTGAGATAAATCTATTTCCCCAAACATTGAGCTTTTTAGAAGCTTTATCCAATAGATTTTGAAAATATGTTTTTCTTAATCTTCTCAAAGCTATTTTAATACCCAAATACTCCATTTAATCAACCACTTTCATGTTGAGTATTTTAGCAATCCATTTCTTCCTTTTTCTCCCAATGTTCTTCCCCATTAGAATAGAGGATTTTTGGAGATTTACCTTCTGACCGGTCCAAATGCAATAGTTATGAATTAACCTCTTCAATACATTGATGTTACTCAATTTTTCATCCGAGAAGAGAAGAATGTCATCTGCATTTAAAAGGTGAGAAATCCTCCTTGCATTTTGTGATACTTTGATACAAATATACAAGTCTCTATCCAAGAAAGAGTTAGACAATAATTATAAGCAAATAATAAATAATAAGGGAGATAGAGGGCATCCTTGCCGAAATCCACATTTTCCCCTAATCTAAGTAGAGTTTCTCCTATTGATCATTATTGAGAACATTAGGTTCTTCACACATTCCAATAATAAATTTGAGAATTTATTTGGAAAACCCAATATAATCATCATTTTCTTCAAAGTCTCCCAACACATGCTATCATATGCTTGTTCCATGTCTATCTTGATGGCTAAATATCCTTCCTAGCTTTTGACCACCTGATTTTGTTACAAAATTCTTGAGCCAAGAGTAAATGGTCCAAAATTGTTCTCCCTTTGACAAATGCAACTTGTTCCTCTGATATCACTTTATGAATTACCAAAATCATCCTATTCAAAAGTACTTTAGCTGCAATTTTGTAAATGGAGTTGCAAAGGCTTATAGGTCTATATCCTGAAGAGACACCGAATTTTTGACCTTTGGAATCAACACAACCAATGTCTCTTTCCATTCTTTACAGAGCTTACCCGAAGAAAGGAATTTATTTATTGCCTTGCATACATCATCTCCCACTATACTCCAATAAAACTTGAAGAAAGAATAGGTTATACCATCATAACCTGGTGCTACATTCTCACCCAAATTCCTGATTACATTTAGAATTTCTGAGTTGGTAAAATCTATATTTAGTGATATTCTATCTTCATCATCCAACACATTAGTAGCAGCCGGCCAATTCAGTAGGGAACATTCCCTACTCCTCCATTTTGCTTTGAAGAATTTTAGAAAAATGTCTTCAATTTCCTTCGAGTCATCCACCAAGACCCCATTAGCTTCTTTAATATGGTTGATCCGATTGCTATTTCTCCTTGCATTTGCAAATGCATGAAAGTATTTGGAATTTGAATCTTCTTCTTCTATCTACTTTACCTTGGCTCTTTGCCTCCACCATGTATTTAATCTAGCAAGATGAACATTAAGCTCTCCGACCATTCTTCTCAATGTTTTCAGCCTTTCTTAACTTAACCCACCTTCTACCGCCTCCTATTCTTGTATTTTTAGAATATCTTTTTTCAAATCATCTTTAAGAAGTAAGAAATCTTTCATCTTTGCTTTGCTCCAAAAGAATAACTCCTTCAAAGTTATTTTGCATTTACTGTTTAAAATTTGCATTTCATCTCCCATAAAGGATTTTCTCCAAACTCTTGAAATAATAAATGAAGAAGCATGAAAGGACATCCATACATCTTCAAACTTTAAAATCTTCTTATTCTTCTCAATCAGCTCAAATATTTTAAGGATAATCGGGCAATGGTTAGATGCTATTCTAGCAATATGCCTTTCAACTGCCATATGATTTTTTTTCCAAAGCATATGAGTTCAACATACATCTATCCAGTCTCTCTAAAATTCTTGCTCCTCCACTTTTGTTATTACACAAAGTATATATTGGACCAACCACTCCAATTTCATGAAAACCATTGAGGTTCATGAAATTTATCATATCTTTTCAGCCTTGAGAGAAAATATACTTCCTTCCACATTTTTTATCCTCTTGGCCAAGGATACAATTAAAGTCTCCTCCAATCACCGATGGAACCTTCCTATGTGATACTTCATGAAGGCAATCCCATAATTCCTTCCTTTTCACCACTTCCCTAATACCATAAATCGTGGAAATTATTCAGGTTCCTTTGTTAAATACTTCCAAATCACCAACTACACATTGTTTAGAAGTTTTTAAAACAGAAAAAGAAGCAATGTCCGATCTCCACATTGCCATGATTCCACCTGACATGCCAGCTGAAGGAAAAATATGAAAATCTCAATCCGCTCCAAACATTTTATTAAATGATAATTTGTCCAAAATAGAGATTTTGGTCTCTATGAGACCAACAAAAAACACTTCATAATCCCTTATAAAACCTTTCAAATAGAGAGAGGCTTCCTTCCTGTTGGCCCCTCTACAATTCCAAAAAGCAATGGAATTTATTGATGAACCAATGGGGGTGAGCCCCCAACTTTTAATCTGCCATTTCCATCCACAGATCTGCCCCGAGGTAGTAGTTTGATTGGCCCGAGAGATTTCAGCTCCTTGGCTAGTTTGACTTTGTTTCCTTCAATTTTACCTTATATTTCCTTCAGTTTTACCTTATATTTCCTTCTTTTCATTCATTCCCAAGCTTTCATTTTCCAGCATACTACATCTTTCTACCTAAATTATATTTTGAATGCCACTTTTACTATCCTTCACAGAATTTTTATTATCCTTCTCAGAACATAGCTTTGGTTCCACATTATCACTTAAAGCTTGAAACATGTTGGTCACATATATAGGAGTAGAGGTATTAACAGATTTTAATACCTTGGCATTCAAAATTTCTTCATCCGTCTTTCCAGCTGGGTTGACACTTTCATCCTGTAATGTAGATATAGCATGAAAATTATCTCCATCTGATATGATTTCTTCTTCTTCTAGAAATTGATTGACAGCAGAGCTATGTAATCCCTAATTAATCCCAAAAGCTTCCTTGTCTTTGATCAATTGAATTTCTTCAGCACGACCAGTAACCATTATGCATTGATACTTCATTTCAACTTTTTTTTTTGAATTGGTTTCAGCTTGGACACTTCCTTGTTGAACCTTTTATTTCTTCTATAGTTTACATGGACCCATGGACCATAACTATCTTTCATCTCATTCTCATTTGTTTTATGTAAATTACATTGGCTTTGAGTACCAGAAGTATCCACAATTTTTTTCTCCACAACTTTTACCTTATTACACTTGCTTTTATCATGCCCTATCCAGCCACACTCATAATAAAAAGATGAGATTCTTTCAAACTCAACCTTTTGAAAGAATCTCCAACCCAATCCTTCCACCCAAACACCTAGGGGAAGTGGTTTGTCTAGCTCCACATGAACATAAACCCTAGCAAATTCCCTCCTTCCCCATTGAAACATGTTTCCATCGAACATCAAGGGAACACCTATCATGAAGCAATCATAGCCACATTATTTTCATCCCAACATTGAAGAGGTAATTGTGGCATTCTAATGCATATGGAAGAAGTTAATCCTTTCATTGAGCTAGGAGAAAAATCAATTGCCCATCTTTCCATTCCCACAATGTGTCCATTTACAAGCCAAGGCCCGCCTGATATCACTCCTTCCATTGCCTCCAATGTCTTGAAAGAACATAAATACCAACCCATTCCTAAGGTTGTAAAGTGGAATTGTCCAAAGAGAGCCCATTGCCTTCTCAACTCCCAAGCAACTACATGAGAAGGAACTTCCTTTCCAAAAACCTTAGCAACCAGAGAATGCTTTAATTTCTTAGCATTCAAAGTATCTACAGATTCAACCAACTTGACAGCTTTCCCATCTTAAGATAACACCATAATATCTCTATTGAAATTCAACTAGATATAAGGTTTTTTACTCCACGGATTACTCAACTTACTACCTTCTTCACTATTTTCAGCCATTTTCTCAGTCACTGGGACATCAACATCTACACTACTCTCCACAGCATTCTCCAAAGGATCTTTCATCATCTTAATATTATTATGAATATTTTTTCCAATTAGATCTGACAAATTTACATTTATCTCGCTGTTATAAACAAGGCTTGCATTTGAATTCAAAAATCTATTCATAAAAAATTTCATTCCAGAAGATCACGCTTCAGGATAGAAAGATCTATTTGGAGAGAATCCATTCGATTTCAATATTCGTGGAGTCTTGGTACCAGCAATCAAAGGAACATTTTTTCCTTTGTCTTCAACATTCTTAGCCTTCTCAGAATGAAAGATAACATTTTCAGAAATGATTAACTCACCTTTCAATCTCCTTCTATGAACCTCGTTCACATCACGATCATATCCAGTTCCCAGTTGCCCTAGATCAGATTTATTTTACATAACCACTCCGTCTGTAGTTGATGCTTTCCCAGTCGAAGCCATTGATGTCCGGTAGTAGTCCGCCGCAATATCCTTCCTCCCTTCTGAATCCAAGGAGGAAAAACTGAGAATGAGGATGTTTGAAAAATTTTCAAACGAGAACTTTCTCTCTCTAACATTGTACATATTATGTACAAGTTTATACGTGCTATTTATAAGCATTATATATATTATATATAAGTTTATACATGTTATGTGCAAGCATTATATACATTATATACACGCTATATACGAGCATTGCACACATTATATACATGAATTATATACATTATATATAAGTTTATACAAGAATTCTACACTACGTTCAATGCTATATACAAGTATTATATATAATATATACATATTTATACATGCTATGTACAAGCACTATACACACTATTCATAAGTATTATACACTCTAAATAAGTTTATATACACTATGTACAAGTCTATATAAGCTATATATAAGCATTGTACATGCTATATACAAGCATTATATATGCTATATAAAAGTATTGTACACACTACATATAAGTTTATACAAGCATTATGCAAAGTATATAGAAGTTTAAACACTATGTACAAGTTTTATACACACTATATATAAGTTTTTACATGCAATATACAAGTATTATACACATTATGTACAGGCTTTTACACAATATGTACAAGCATTTTACACACTATAAATAAGAATTATACATACTATGTATAAGTTTATACATGCTATATATAAGCATTATACACACTATGTATAAGTATTATACACATTATGTTTAAGTTTATATATGCTATATACAAGCATTACATATGAATTATACTAGTTTATACACGCTATATACAAGCATTTTACATACTATGTATAAGTTTGTATATACTATATATAAATATTATACATAATATGTACAAGTTTATATATGCAATGTACAAGTTTATACACACTATATATAAGTTTTTAAATATTACGTACAAGCATTATACACACTATGTATACATTTGTAAACACTATATATAAGCATTATAAAAACTTTGTACAGGTTTATACATGCTATGTACAAGCATGATACATAATATATACAAGTTTATACAAGTATAATAAATGCTATGTACAAGCATTGTACATATTATATAAAAGTTTATACAAGTATTATACATACTATATACAAGTTTATACATTCTATGTACAAGCATTATACACACTTTTTACAAGCACTATAAATACTATGTACAAGTTTATTCAAACATTATACACACGCTATGTATAAGCATTATACAAATTATGTATAAGTTTATATATGCTATGTATAAGGATTATACAAACTATGAACAAGTTTATGCACATTATATACAAGTTTATACATGCTATGTATAAAGATTATACACACAATGTATAAGTTTATATATGCTATATACATAATTTTTACACACTTTGTGCAAGTTTATACATGCTATGTATAAGGCTTATATATACTATGTATATGTTTATAAGCACTATATACATAATTTTTACACACCATGTGCAAGTTTACACATGCTATATACAAGCATTATACATGCTATGTACATGTATTATACATACTATGTAAAAATTTATACAAATATTATACATGTTATGTACAAGTTTATATATGCTATGTATAAACATTATACATAATATGTACAAGTTTATACATGTTATGAATAAGCATTATACACACTATGTATGCGCTATATATCAGCATTGCACACATTATATACATGAATTATATACATTATATATATGTTTATACAAGTATTCTACATTACGTTCAATGCTATATATAAGTATTATACACACTATGTATATATTTATACAAGCTATGGACAAGTATTATACACACTATTTATAAGTATTATACACTCTGAATAAGTTTATATACACTATTTACAAGTTTATACAAGTTATATATAAGCATTGTACATACTATATACAAGAAGTATATATGTTATATAAAAGTATTATACTCTACATATAAGTTTATACAAGCATTATGCATATTTTGTAGAAGTTTATACACGCTATATATAAATAATATATATACTATGAACAAGTTTATACACCATATGTATAAGACTTATACATATTATGTACACAACATGTACAAGCTTTATACATGAATTATACAAGTTTATCCATGCTAGTCACACAAATTTTAGACACTATGTACAAGTTTGTATATGCTATGTACAAGTATTATACCCACTATGTATAAGTTTATACATGCAAGATATAAGTTTATACATAATATATACAAGTTTATACATGCTATGTATAAGCATTATACACACACTATATATATATATATATATATATATATATATATATATATATATATATATATATATATATATATATATATATATATATATATATATATATATATATATATATATATATATATATATATATATATATATATATATATATATATATATATATATATATATATATATATATATATATATATATATATATATATATATATATATATATATATATATATATATATATATATATATATATATATATATATATATACTATGTACATATTTGTTAACACTATATATAAGCATTATAAAAACTATGTAAAATTTTGTACATGCTAAGTACAAGCATTATACACACTATGTATAAGTTTATACAAGTATTATAGATGCTATGTACAAGCATTATACACACTATATACAAGTTTATATATTCTATGTACAAGCATTATACACACTATTTACAAGAATTATACACACTATGTACAAGTTTATTCAAAAATTATATACATGGTATGTACAAGCATTATACATAATATATACAAGTTTATAAACAATGTGTATAGGGATTATACAAATTATGAACAAGTTTATGCACATTATGTACAAGTTTATAACTGTTATATATAAGGATTATTCACACCATGTATAAGTTTATACGCGCTATATACATAATTTTTACACACTATGTGCAAGTTTATACATGCTATGTATAAGGTTTATACATACTATGTATAAATTTATAAATGTTATATACATAATTTTTACACACTATATTAAGTTTTTACAAGCTATGTACAAGTATTATACATGCTATGTAAAAATATTATACACACTATGTACAAGTTTATACAAACATTATACTTATTATGTACAAGTTTATACATGCTATGTATAAGCAACACAATATGTATAAGTTTATACATATTATGTACAAGCATTATACACACTATGTACACGCTATATACGAGCATTGCACACATGAATTATTCACATTATATATAAGTTTATACAAGCATTCTACACTACGTTCAATGCTATATACAAGTATTATACACACTATTCATAAGTATTATACACTCTGAATAAGTTTATATACACTATGTATAAATACAAGCTATATATAAGCATTGTACATGCTATATACAAGCATTATATACACTATATAAAAGTATTATACACACTACGTATAAATTTATACAAGCACTATACATACAATATAGAAGTTTATACATACTATATACAAGTATTATACATGAATTGTACAAGTTTATACAAGCTATGTACAAGCATTTTACACACTATGTATAAGTTTTTGCATGCTATATTCAAGTATTATATATACTATATATAAGTTTATACTCGTAATATACAAGTCTATACACACTATATATAAGTTTATATATGCTATGTACAAGCACTATACACACTATGTATATATTTGTAAATACTATATATAAGGATTATAGAAATTATATACAAGTTTGTACATGATATGTACAAGCATTATTCATACTATATTTATGTTTATACAAGTATTATAGATGCTATGTACAAGCATTATACACACTATGTACAAGTTTATACAAGCATTATACACAGTATGTATAAGTTTATACATTTTATATACAAGCATTATACACATTATTTACAAGTGTTATATACACTATATACAAGTTTATTCAAACATTATACACACGTTATGTACAAGCATTATACAGACTATGTACAAGTTTATACACGCTATGTATAAGGATTATATAAACTATAAATAAGTTTATGCATATTATTTATTAATTTATACACGTTATGTATAAGGATTATACACACCATGTATAAGTTTATACACGCTATATACATAACTTTTACAGACTATATGTAAGTTTATACATGCTATGTATAAGGCTTATACATACTATGTATAAGTTTATAAACACTATATACATAATTTTTACACACTATATGCATGTTTATACACGCTATATATAAGTATTGTATATGCTATATACAAGTATTATACACTCTATATATAAGTTCATATAAATATTATAAATGTTATGTATAAGTTTATACATGCTATGTATAAGCATTACACATTATGTATAAGTTTATTCACATTATATATAAGCATTATACACACAATGTATACGATATATACGAGAATTGCACACACTATATACATAAATTATACAAATTATATATAAGTTTATTCAAGATTCTACACTACGTTCAATGCTATATACAAGTATTATACATACTATGTAAATATTTATACATGGTATGTACAAGCATTATATAATTATTCATAAGTATTACTCACTCTGAATACGTTTACATACACTATGTACAAGTTTATTCAAGCTATATATATGAGCATTGTACATGCTATATACTGGCATTATACACGTTATATAAAAGTATGATACACACTATATATAAGTTTATACAAGCATTATGCATACTTTGTAGAAGTTTATACACGCTAACTATAATCAATATACACACTATATACAAGTTTATACAAGCTATGCATAAGTATTATATATATTATGTATAAGTTTGTACATACTATGTATAAGCATTATAAATATTATGTACAAGTTTTATACACAATATGTACAAGTTTTATATGCAATATACAAGAATTATACACACTATATATAAGTTTTTAAACGCTATATATAAGCATTATACACATTATGTACACGACATGTATAAGTATTATATACAATATGTACAAGTTTATAAATGCTATGTACAAGCATTATACATGAATTATACAAGTTTATACACGCTATGTACAAGCATTTTACATATGATGTAAAAGTTTGTACATACTATGTATAAGTATTATACACACTATGTACAAACTTTATACACGTTATGTATAAGTTTATATATATTTTATGTAAGTTTATACATGTTATGTAAAAGCATTATACACACTATATATATGTTTGTAAACCTTATATATAAGCATTATAAAAACTATGTACAAGTTTGTACATGCTATGTACAAGCATTGTACACACTATATACAAGTTTATATAAGTATTATAGATACTATGTACAAGCATTATACATACTATGTACAGGTTTATACAAGCATTTTACACACTTTGTATAAGTTTATGCATTCTATGTATAAGTATTATACACACTATTTTCAAGTTTATCCAAATATTATTCACACGCTATGAACAAGCATTATACAGACTATATACAAGTTTATACATTTTATGTATAAGGATTATACAAACTATGAACAAGTTTATGCACATTATGTACAAGTTTATACACTCTATGTATAAGAATTATAAAAACCATGTATAAGTTTATACATGATATATACGTAATTTTTACTCACTATGTGCAAGTTTATACAAGCTAAGTATTAGACTTTTACATACTATTTATAAGTATATAAATGCAATGTACATAATTTTTACACACTATTTACAAGCATTATACATACTATGTACAGGCTATATACGAGCATTGCACACACTTTATATATGAATTATAAATATTATATATAAGTTTATACAAACATTATACACTACATTCAATGATATGTATAAGTATTGTACATACTATATAAATATTTATACACGCTATGTACAGGCATTATACACACTATTCATAAATATTATACACTCTGATTAAATTTATATACACTATATATAAGTTTATACAAGCTATATAAAAGCATTGTACATGTTATATACAAGCATTATATATGTTATATAAAAGTATTATACACACTACGTATAAACTTATACAAGTATTATGCATACTATATAAAAGTTTATACATGCTATCTATAAATATTATACACACTATGTTCAAGTTTATAAACTTAATGTACAAGCATTATACATATTATGCATAAGTTTGTACACACTATGTATAAGCATTATAAATACTATGCATAAGTTTTATACACACTATATACAAGTTTTACATATAATATATAAGTATTATACACAGTATGTACAAATTTATACACGATATGTACATGCATTTTATACACTATAAATAGGAATTATACACACTATGTATAAGTTTATACATGCTATATATAAATATTATACACTCTATGCACATGATATGTATAAGTATTATACACACTATGTACAAGTTGATACATGCTATGTACAAGCATTATACATAAATTATATAAGTTTATACATAATATATATAAGCATTTTACGCACTATATATAAGTTTGTGCATGCTATGTACAAGTATTATACACACTATGTACAAGTTTATACATGCAATGTATAAGTTTATACATACTATATATAAGTTTATACATAATATGTACTAACATTATACACACTATATATATGTTTGTAAATACTATTTATAAGTATTATAAAAACTATGTACAAGTTTGTACATGCTATGTACAAGTATTATACAAACTATATACAAGTTTATACAAGTATTATAAATACTATATACAAGCATTATACACACTGTGTATAAGTTTATACAAGTATTATACACACTATATATAAGTTTATGCATTATATGTAGAAGCATTATACACATAATTTACAAGCATTATACACACTATGTACAAGTTTATTCAAACATTATACACACGCTATGTACAAGCACTATACAGACTATGTATAAGTCTATGCATGCTATGTATAAGGATTATACAAATTATGAACAAGTTTATGCACATTATGTACAAGTTTATACACGCTATGTATAAGGATTATACACATAATTTATAAGTTATATACGTTATATACTTAATTTTTACACACTATGTGTAAGTTTATACATTCTATGTATAATGCTTATACATACTATGTATAAGTTTATAAACGCTATATATATAATTTTTACATACTATGTACAAGTTTACACATGCTATATACAAGCATTATATATGTTATGTACAAGTATTATACACACTATGTATAAGTTTATACAAATATTGTACATGTTACGAACAAGCTTATACATGCTATGTGTAAGCATTATACAAATTATGTATAAGTTTATTCAGGTTATGTACAAGCATTATACACAATATTTATATGTTTGTAAATACTATATATAAGCATTATAAAAACTATGTACAAGTTTGTACATGCTATGTACAAGTATTATACACACTATGTACAAGTTTATACAGTATTATAGAAGCTATGTATAATCATTATACAGAGTATGTATAAATTAATACAAGCATTATACACATTATGTACAAGTTTATACATTCTATGTACAAGCACTATATACACTATTTACAAGCATTATACATACTATATATAAGTTTTTTCAAACATTATACACACACTATGAACAAGCATTATATAGACTATGTACAAGTTTATACATGTTATATAGAAAGATTATACAACTATGAACAAGTTTATGTACATTATGTATAAGTTTATACACGCTATATATAAGGATTATACACACCATGTATAAGTTTATACGTGTTATACACATAATTTTTACACACTATGTGCAAATTTATACATGTTATGTATAAGGCTTATACATACTATGTATAAGTTTATAAATGATATATACATTATTTTTGTAAACTATGTGCAAGTTTATACACACTCAGTACAAGCATTATGCATGCTATGTACAAGTAGTATACACAAAATATACAAGTTTATACAAATATTATACATGTTATGTACAAGTTTATAAATGCTATGTATAAGTATTATACACATTATGTATAAGTTTATACATGTTATGTACAAGCATTATACACACTATGTACACTTTATTTACGAGCATTGTACATACTGTATACATAAATTATACATATTATATATAAGTTTATACAAACATTCTATACTATTTTCAATGTTATATACAAATATTATACACACTATATGCCTATTTATACACGCTATGTACAAGTGTTATACACATTATTCACAAGTATTATACACTCACAATAAGTTTATATACACTATATACAAATTTATACAAGCTATATATAAACATTGTACATGCTATAAACAAGCATTAAATACGATATATAAAAGTATTATACACACTACGTATAAGTTTATACAAATATTATGCATACTATGTAGAAGTTTATACACACTATCTATAAATAATATACACACTATGTACAAGTTTATACACGCTATATTCAAGCATTATAAATATTTTGTATAAGTTTGTAAATACTATATATAAGCCTTATAAATACTATGTATAAGTTTTATACACATCATGTATAAGTTTTACATGCAATATACAATTATTATACACATTATGTACAATTTTATACACGATATATACAAGCATTTTACACATTATAAATAAAAATTATACACACTATGTATAAGTTTATACATGCTATAGATAAGCATTATACACACTATGTACATGATATATATAAGTATTATACAAACTATGTATAAGTTTATACATGCTATATACAAGCATTATACATGAATTATACAAGTTTATACCTGTTATGTACAAGCATTTTACACATTATGTACAAGTTTATACATGTAATGAATAAGTATTATACACACTATGTATAAGTTTATACACGCAAAGTACAAGTTTATACACACTCTATACAAGTTTATACATGCTATGTATAAGCATTATACACACTATGTATATGTTTATAAACACTAAATATAAGCATTATAAAAATTATATACAAGTTTGTACATGTTATGTACAAGCATTATACACACTATGTATAAGTTTATACAGGTATTATAGATGCTATGTACAAGCATTATATACTTTATATACAAGTTTATATAAACATTATACACACTATGTACAAGTTTATGCATTCTATGTACAAGCATTATACACACTATTTATAAAGATTATACAAAAAATATACAAGTTTATTCAAACATAATACGCATTCTATGTACAAGCATTATATAAACTATGTACAAGTTTATATACGGTATGTATAAGGATTATACAAACTATGACCATGTTTATGCACATTACGTACAAGTTTATACATGCTATGTATAATGATTATACACACAATGTATAAATTTATACACACTGTATACATAATTTTTTATACACTATATGCAAGTTTATACATGCTATGTATAAGACTTATACATATTATGTATAAGTTTATAAATACTATATACATAATTATTACACACTATATATAAATTTATAGACGCAATGTACAAACATTATACATAGTATGTACAAGTATTATACACACTATATATATGTTTAGACAAATATTATACATGTTATATACAAGTTTATACATGCTATGTATAAGCATTACACATATTATATATAAGTTTATACACATTATGAATAAGAATTATTCGTACTATGTACACGCTATATACGAGCATTGCATACACAATATATATGAATTATACACATCATATATAAGTTTATACAAGCATTCTACACTACGTTCAATGCTATATACAAGTATTATACACCATATGTACATATTTATACACGCCATGTACAAGCATTATATACACTATTCATAAGTATTATATACTTTGAATAAGTTTATATACACTATGTACAAGTTTATACAAGCTATATATAAGCATTGTATATACTATATACAAGTATTATACAGGCTATATAAAAGTATTATACACATTACGCATAAGTTTATATAAGGATTATACATATTATGTGGAAGTTTAGACATGCTATCTATAAATAATATACACATTATGTAAAAGTTTATACACGCTATGTACAAGCATTATACATGTTATGTATAAGTTTGTACATACTATATATAAGCATTATAAACACTATTTACAAGTTTTATACACACTATATATAAGTTTTACATGCAATCTACAAATATTATACACACTATATATATGTTTATACACGATATGTATAAGTTTATACATGTAATGTATAAGTTTATAGCATTTTACATACTATAAATAAGAATTATACACACTATGTATAAGTTTTACACGATATATATATGAATTATACACACTATGTACATGATATGTATAAGTATTATACACACTTTGTACAAGTTTATACATACTATGTACAAGCATTATAGATGAATTATATAAGTTTATATATGCCATTTACAAGCATTTTACACATTATGTACAAATTTGTACATGTTTTGTATTAGTATTATACACGCTATGTATAAGTTTATACATGTAATATATAAGTTTATACACACTATATACAAGTTTATACATACTATATGCAAGCATTATACAATCGATGTATATGTTTGAAAATACTATATATAAGCATTATAAAAACTATGTACAAGTTTGTAAATGCTATGTGCAAGCATTATAAACACTATGTACAAGTTTATACAAGTATTATAGATGCTATATACAAGTATTATACACACTATATACAAGTTTATACAAGCATTATATGCACTATGCACAAGTTTATTCAAACATTATACACACGCTATGTACAAGCATTATACAGACTATGTACAAGTTTATACACGCTGCGTATAATGATTATACAAACTATGAATAAGTTTATGCACATTATATACTAGTTTATATATGCTATGTATAAGGATTATACACACCATGTATAAGTTAATACACTATATGCAAGTTTATTCATGCTATGTATAAGGCTTATACATACTATGTATAAGTTTATAAATATTATATACATAATTTTTACACACTATGTGTAAGTTTATACACTCTATGTACAAGAATTATACATGCTATGTAAAAGAATTATACACACAATGTATAAGTTTATATACGTATTGTATATGTTACATACAAGTTTATACATATTATGTATAAGCATTTTAAACATTAAGTATATGTTTATACACGTTATGTACAAGAATTATACACACTATGTACCTGCTATATACGAGCATTGCACACATTGTATACATGAATAATACACATTATATATATATATATATATATATATACGAGCATTCTATAATACGTTCAATGCTATATAAGTATTATACACACTATGTACATATTTATACACGCTATGTACAAGCATTATACATACTATTCATAAGTAGTATATACTCTGAATAAGTTTATATATACTATGTACAAGTTTGTACAAGCTATATATAAGCATTGTACATATTATATAGAAGCATTATACACACTATATAAAAGTATTATATACACTACGTATAAGTTTATACAAGCATTATGCATACTATATAGAAGTTTATACACGTTATTTATAAATAATTTACACTCTATGTACAAGTTTATACATGCTATATACAAGCATTATAAATATTATGTATAAGTTTGTACACACTATATTTAAGCATTATAAATGCTATGTACAAGTTTTATATACATTATGTATAAGTTTATACATTATATGTATAATTATTATACACATTATTTATAAGCATTATACACACTATGTGCACGTTTATTCAAATATTAGACACACGCTATGTATGAGCATTATACATACTATATATAAGTTTATACACATTATATATAAGGATTATACAAACTATGAATAAGTTTATGTACGTTATGTACAAATTTATACACGCTATGTATAAGGATTAAACACATAATATATAAGTTTATGCATGTTATATATATAATTTTTACACACTATGTGAAAGTTTATACATGCTTTGTATAAGGCTTATACATACTATATATAAGTTTATAAATGTTATATACATAATTTTTACATACTTTATGTAAGTTTATACATGCTATGTACAATTATTATACATGCTATGTACAAGTATTATACACGCTATGTAAAAGTTTATACAAACATTGTACATGTTATGTATAATTTTATACTTGTTATGTATAAGCATTATACACATTATGTATAAGTTTATACATGTTATGTACAAGCATTATACATACTATATACACGCTATATACGAGTATTGTACACACTATATACATGCATTATACATATTATATATAAGTTTATACAAGCATTCTACACTACGTTCAATGATATAAACAAGTATTATAACTTAAATCTTTTGATTGATAAGTTTTTATTTTTTTTCTTTAAATGGTCGAGTCAGGGATCATTCTTTTTTGATATTAGAATTTTCTTTCTTAACATAAAATAATGTAGTTACTGCTCTTATGCTTGATCGTATTGGACTTTGACAGCAAAACCCAAAGAAGGGTAGTAAGTCCGGGATAGTCCATGCCTTCAAGCAGACAATTGCGTAACTATAGTATTTTATCTTGAAGGATTATTCTAAATTACCTCTTTCATTTTCAGACAAAGAAAGATCACACTGGATTTATAGTGGTTTAGTCAATCCTTGACCTACGTCCACTCATCGGAGGCACCCTATGAGTATTGCACTAACTAGGTGTCTCTCCTTTAGCTCTCACAGCTAGGCGGAGAAGCCTTTACAACAGACTCCTTTTCACCAACCCCGGTGCGACAGAGAATCGACTCCTTTTGCTTCCTCCTGAAGCGGGCAGAGAACTCAAACCTTTGCTGAAGTAGAACTCCCAAGAACCTCCCAAGGATGAAAGACGAAGAGTGGAGATGACGACTTGGAACCTTGCTTGGAGAAACCTTTGTGAACCCTCTCAAAAACTCCCCCTCACAAGTTTCTCTCTCTCTCTCCCCCTCTCCCAAGGCTCTCTCAGGTCAAGATAGCAGCACTCAAGGTCATAAGCATGAGAAAAATTTGTGTCCTTTAAATAGAATTTGAAGACCGACTTTATTGTCCAGGCCGATATAAATATCATCCTGGCCGATCAGTACAAAAAAAGCTCAATCAGCTCAGATGATTAAGGACGATCAGAATAACATATCATCCAGGATGATAAAATATTATCCTAGCCGATTAGTTCAAGCCCGAGTATAATCATCATGAACATCACCCTGAATAGAGTCTGGCCGATGTCAATCGTCCAGGACTTCATCCTGATCGATTTTGCGATCGACTCGGCCGATGTGATTGTATCAATCAGCCTTAATGGCTTTCTATAATTTCCATATTAATTTAGGCATAATTATGCTGTATCATCCAAGCTGATATGGAGATAGTCTGGGATGATAATTTAAAATAAAGAATACCTAAATTGATCATGACAACTAATTCTTTCTATTTTGAGCCTATCATCCTGGCCGACACATGTATCATCCAGGATGATTTGCTTAATGACAGCTGCTTAACCAAAATGCCCTAATTAGGGTTTATGTTTTTAGTTAAATCGTCCTGGCCGATAGGAACATCGTCCAGGCCGATGTACCCAAATAAAAAATTACAGAAAACCCCTCAAGTGTGTGTGAAAGGTTACTTAGCATCAGGAACCAATTTTACAATTGACTCAAGAAAGGAAAAAATACAGACTTGACTCAACCTAAATTTACCCGATCTTGAGCTGGCATGAGCTCATTCGATCTTATGGTCCTAAAAAGTTAGTAGACTAAAAGTCGTAGAAAATCATTAATGTTTGCTATCATCAAAAGTCTAATACATAAAGTTAGATTTGCAACAATCTTCCCCTTTGTGATGATGACAAACATACCCAGAAAATTTCAAACAGTTATGGAAGTTCAGTAAAAAAAAATTCACTAAATTTCAGAATTCAAAGTACATAATACATCAAACTACTCCCCCTTTTAACATCACAAAAGGAGGGAAATAAAACAAAAATAAAAATAGAATAAAAAAATAAAACACAAACAACAAAACTATAGAGAATGGAAACTAAAACTAGAAAAATGAGGGATCCTGATCATCAGACGGAGGAGGTGGTGGTGGCTGCAGGAAGAAGATGGAAAATGTGGCAAACTGTGCCCTAAACCTGGCCATGTTCTGGTCGTGCTGCTGCTACTGGTGTGCAACATAGGCATCGAATCGGGCCACATCCTCAGCATGCTGCTGCTACTAGTGTGCTATGAACGTGTCAATGAGGGTCTTTAATTGATCAAATCTCTCCACCAACTAATCCAGCTGAGAGTGCTGGCGGGGAGGAACAGGTTCATGAATAGGAGCGGGAGCGAGAACCTCCTCCTCCTCTGCCCCCTGAGCTTCCCCATCCCCTGGGTGGAGATGAGTACTGTGAAGGGCATTGAAGAAATTGTTTGAGTAAAAAGGTGGCGGATGGTTGGGAGGAGCAGGATATTGAAGCTGGTATTTAGATTATAGAATATAGGCAATGAGGTGTCCTAGATCAAGATTGGGTTTTCTTCTATGACCTGGATCTTGAATGGTAGTCAAATACTCAATGTAGCAAAAGATCAGGCCTGTGGCATTGAATTCCCTATGGGATAGAATATAGAAGGTAGTAAGTGAAAGCGGTGGAGTGATGGACTCGGTCCCCGGCTTTTGGAATAATAGAAGTGTTAAGGACATGTTGGATTGTCCTAGGATCTTTGTGTAAAGAGATAGTCTCTCCAACATGAAAGCGTGCATTTGTGTGGCGAAGAAAATGATTTGTAGTGGACCAGTCAAAGTCAGGATCAGAGACAAGGGTATGCAGCTTATCCCTAGTGGTGGACAGCTGCAACAGTTCAACACAATCTTGATATGTGATCTTGATAGGACGTCGATTCACATAAGAGGTGAGAGCAGTGTAGGAAGAATTTATATGTAGATTTGCATAGAATTCAAAAAGAAGTTAAAAACTAAAGGGGACTACAAGGGTGAGAATAAAGAAAAGAGAAGTGTAGGCAAAAAGATCCAGTACCGGATAGGAGAGATAGGCTGGATTGATGGTTCGTGAGAGAGTAATGCCACACTCTTTGTAACGATGGTAGGCAGCCTGATCGTCTGCCTCCCTGAATCGAGAGTCCAGTGTGGCCCTCGAGGAGCTTCCATAGGTTTGTCAAACACATTTGCCTCTAGCCATAAGCAAGAAAAGAGCAAGAAACAGTAAGCAATTAGGGAGTAGAAGGAAGTGTGAAGAAAATAGGGCTGAAATCTGGCTGCATTTAAAGAATCCGACGGATCATCCAGGCTGATCGTAGGATTGTCCAGGACTATCTGGTGCAATTATTATGAATAATCTGATTGGTCGAAAAGGCAGTCTGATCGTCCGAGCCGATCAGACATCGGCCAAGACGATTAGACACAGATAATCATTTCGAGGAGTCAGGCCGGACGACCGTTGAAAAAGCAGATTGTCTAGGCCGATTAGGTGGATCATGCAGGATGATGCTTAATAATGGATTGTACTGATCAAATTTAAAATATTTTAAATCATGTGCCACATGTATCATCTAGGTCGAACAGTGGATCAGCCCGGACGATTGTCCAAAAAAGGAATCATCCCGGGCAATTTTAAAGATTTTAAACATACTGACACGTGTATCATCCAGGACGATCAGGTGTATCGGTCAGGACGATAACTAATAAATACATCATCCAGGATAAAAAAATATCGGCCAGGATGATCAAGATGATTGTAGCAGAGTTCGATCATATCGTCCAAGACGATTAGAGCAAAAATTCAGAATATTCAGCAGATGGAGTTTTTTTTTTGAAGCAGGAGAAGCCGATCGTCCAGGATGATGTAAACATCGGCCAGGACGATGTGATAAAAATTTCAAATCAAAGGACGGATGGAGATGATCAGAGAAGGCCCAAAAATAATAAGATAAAATAAAAAATAATAATGATAAAATAAAAGCCAAAAAGTTTTTTTTAATCAAGGCATGAATATGATACAGTCTTCATGTGATTGATTTAAAATATTTGTAAGTTAATAAGTTAACAACTTCAAAAATCCAAAAAACTATAAAATATCCGATCATATTAACCCTAAGCTCGGACTTGTTTTAGGGAAAAATTTTCTTTTGAAATCAAAAGGCCTAACTTAGAAAAACATTTGAATTAGAAAAAGAGATCCAATCAAGACTTGGTTTCAAAAAAATATCTTATATAATAATATATCAAAGTAGTTTGTTACAATCGCGAAATTCAAATTCAAGTCTTTAAAAATCTCATGTGATACATGAAATCTTCTAAGTTTTAAGAGTTGGAAGAAAGGAAGATAGCTTACTTTTGATGGGCTCATTTTATGCCTCTTATCCATTGAATGGTGCATTTTACGCATCTTTTGATTATATATATATATATATATATATATATATTCAATTTGGCGTCATTGCACATCTTTTGTTTTTGGTATCATTGGCCACTTTTTTTTTCATTATTTTTGCTAGCTAGATTTTTTTTTCCAAAAACTCTTAAATATTCTTAGTTGTGAGTATATCTTCCAGATATTAGAGAAGAAAACTCACTCTCTAATATAAGGAAGAACAATCCACAAAACAGAATAAAAAATCATGTGAGAGATTCATTGACAGGATAACAAGAAATCTTGAAGTAACATAAAATTTTTGACTATTATGATATAAGCTAGATTACTGTTATAAGGTAGAAAAGATCTCAATTGCAAAAACCAATTGTTAATTTGAGATAGGCTTTTGGTTAGAAAAAAAAATTTTACCACCAAAATAGGTTAGAGAGAGAGACAGAATCAACGGTGTTTTTACCCTTTAGCAGATTTAAGAGATGTAAAATATTAACTCCAAATTTTCAAAATAAATGGAAAGGCATAAGATATCAATTCAACGATGATTTGAAAAGGAAAAACAAAGCAAGGCATATGGAAAACTAAAGTACCAAAAACAAAATAAAAAAATAACTAGAAATAAACAACAAAAAAACTAGAAAAATACAGCAAAGTAATCAGCAAATAAAACATCAGTAGAAATCAAGTTCATGCATTAATGTTAATTACACCTAATCTGGTCCTTAAAGTGCTGAAAGTATCGAAGGTTAGTGGTTTAGTAAAAATATCAGGCAGTTGATTCTCAATCGCCACATGATGTAACTCAATATCTCCCTTAGTCACATAATCTCTAATAAAGTGATGCATAATGTCAATGTGCTTAGTCCTTGAATGTTGGATAGGATTCTTAGAAATGTAGATGGAACTAGTGTTGTCACAAAGAACAGAGATGGTGCCTACAGGTAATCCTAAATCCAGTACTTACTATTTTAGCCAAAGGACTTGGGCCACATGACTTACTAAAGCAATGTAGTCAGCTTCAGTAGTGGAAAGAGCAACAGAGTTTTTCTTTATGCTAGACCAGGAGACTAAAGACTGTCTTATGAATTGACAAGTTCCAAAAGCACTTTTTCTATCCACTTTATATCCTACAAAATCAAAATCAGAATATCCAATAATCTCAAAAGAAGTGCTGTGCCTAGGGTACCAGATTCCAAAGTTTTAGGTCCCTAAAAGGTATCTTAGAATTCTCTTAACTGTAGTCAGGTGGGATTCCTTAGGGTCAGCTTTAAATCTAGCATAAAGATAAATGCTAAACATTATATCAGGTCGGCTAGCAGTCAGGTAAAGTAAAGATCCAATCATCCCTCTATACTTCTTCTGATCAACCGATTTTCCATTTGGGTCCTTGTCTAATTGAATTCCTGAGGTCATGGAAGTATTAATTGGCTTGGCTTTTCCATTTCATATTTCTTCAAGATGTCATTTATATACTTTTTTTGGCTCAAAAAAGTTCCATCATTTAATTGTCTAATGCTAAACCCAAAAAAATAGGATAATTCTCCCATCATACTCATCTCAAACTCCTTACTCATTATTTTAGAAAAATCATCACATAGCCTTTTATCAGAAGATCAAAAAATTATATCAACAATATAGATCTGAACAATGAATAAATCATCTCCTACTTTCCTAAGAAAAAGGGTGGTATCTACACTCCCCTTACCAAACTCCCTTTCTAGTAAGAATATGCTAAGCCTCTCATACCAAGTTATGGGTGCCTACTTTAATCCATATAAGGCATTTCTTAATTTGAAAACATGATTTGGAAATTGGGAACTCTCAAAACCTGTGGGTTGTTCTACAAACACATCATCTTTTATTTCCCCGTTTAAAAGGCACTCTTAACGTCCATTTAGAAAAGCTAAAATCCCTTATAATAGGCAAAGGCTAATAGCACTCTAATGTCTTCCAATCAAGTTACAGGGGCAAAAGTCTCCTCAAAATCTATCTCTTATATTTGGTTATACCCCTTAGCCACTAATCTTGCCTTATCCCTAACCACTACTTCAGAATCATTCACCTTATTCTTGAAGACCCACTTGGTTCCAACTACACTTTGTCCCTTAGGTCTTTCTATAAGCTCCCAAACATCATTTCTAACAAACTGGTTCAACTCCTGCATGGCTAAGATCCAAAACTCATTAGTAAGGGTTTGGTTTATGTTGGTGGGTTCTGTCATTGAGATAAATGTAGAGTGGTTCACTTCCTTCCTAAGACCATGTCTAGTCCTAGCTCCATCAGAAGGGTCTCCTAAAATCAGATCTTTAGGGTGACTTGAAGAGTATCTGCAATCTCTAGGCAAAGTGTGTGAAGGTTCAACCCATTCCTCCAGATCTACATTTTCTACTCCTTGGGTAACTTCTCCTACTCCTTTAGTGTTCTGGTGCTCTACCCCCTTCTCCAAGTTTTCTAATCCAGTGGAAATCTCTTCATCATCATCATCTTCAACTCTAGGCTTTCTAGGATCAGACTCATCAAACACTACATGTGTAGTCTCTTCCACCACAAAAGTCCTCTTATTAAACACCCTAAAAGACTTCCCAACACTAGAATATCCTAAGATTACTCCTTCATCAGATTTTGGGTCAAACTTTTTTGAGTGAGACTTTCCATTATTGTGAATGAAAACCTTACAGCCAAAGACATGAAGGTGAGAAAGATTGGGTGTCCTATCCTTAAGAATCTCATAGGGTGTCTTATCTAATTTGGCTCTAATATTCACCCTATTCAACACATAACAAGCTGTGTTAACCACTTCAGCTCAAAAGTATTTGGAAGTGAATACTCAGCAAGCATGGCTCTAGTGGCTTCCACTAAGGTCTGTTCTTCCTTTCAGCTATCCCGTTCTGCTGAGGGGTCCTAGGAGCTGAGAAGTTGTGGCTAATCCCCTTGTCCTCACAAAAATCTCCAAATCTCTCATTTTCAAATTCTCCCACATGGTCACTATGAATGGTCAAGATCTCATAACCTAGCTTTTTCTGAATCCAAGTAAAGAAGACTCTAAAATCATTAAATGACTCATTTTTGTGTGATAGAAATCTAATCCAAATAAACCTCGAGTAGTCATCGATAATCACAAAACTATAGACTTTCCCTCCCAAACTAGCAGTGTTAACGGGTCTAAACAAATCCATGTGAAGGACTTCTAAAGGTCTAGAGGTGCTAATGTCCTTAATGGAGTGAAAAGTGGAGTGGATTGTCTTTCCTAATTGGTAGGCATCCCAAAGGTGATCTTTTGAAAACTTAAACTTGGGGACACCTCTAACTAGGTCTTTTTAGGTCACTTTTTTAAGGATTTTCATACTGGCATGACATAATCTCCTGTGCTACAACCATGAATCATCAATAACAGTTTTTAAGCAAAATGAAGCAATACATTCAATATTATTTAAATCAAACATGTAAACATTGTTGATCCGCTTTCCCTGTAAAATAATGTTATTATTTAAGCTCATAATGCATGTATTTGCCAAAATTTTTATGATGAAGCCCTTATCGCAAAGCTGATTAATGCTGAGCAAGTTGTGTTTCAGTCCATCTACAAGAAAAACATTTCAATCAGAAGATTCTTAGAATTACCAATTATACCTACTCCTACCACCTTCTTGGTGGTGTTGTCTCTAAGAGTCACCTTGCCTCCTATCCTGGTCTCCAGTACTATGAATTAACTGGCATCGCCTATCATATGTCAAGAGCATTCGCTGTCCAGGTATCACATGCTCTCACGAGGCCTTTTGTGAGAGCTTGACTGCAAAATTATCAAATGTCAGATTTAGGAACCCAAACATGTTTGGGTTCCTTCTTATGGAAAGTAGAATGCAATGCATGCTGTAGATCATGTAACTTGGGTCTCCAAACCCAATGTGGGTTATAGTGAACGGTGCAAGTGTGTGCTATGTGTCATAGCATGCCACATGAAAAACATCTAACTCAAGGAAAATGATGCACTAATCTACTCCTACGGTGATGCTTTTTATGTGATGCATGAAATGAAGATTTTTTATTTTCAACGGTTTTTAAATTTTTTAATCTTTTATATTCTTTTTCTAACTCAGAATGAGACAATTTTAAAGAATCATGAGAATCAGATAACTCAATATGCTTTTTGTTTAATGCATCAAACTCATCAAGTAAAGCCATGTGATTTGAATCAATTGTTAAATGGTCTTTGAGAAGATTTTTATGCTCTTTTTGTAAATTAAAAAATTCCAATTTTAGGTTAGCATGAGTTTTCTTAAGTTTCATATATGATGCATGTATTTTTTCAGAAACTTCAAGGAGTTGCTCATAGGTTAGTTCACATACTTCTTCTTGGTCACTTTGTCCAAGATCATTGTCCGCCATTAAGCACAAGTTTTTTGTCTCTTCCTCAGGTTCAGTTTCAGAGGAATCTGATACAGAATCCGCCCAAAATGACTTTTGGAATTTCTTCTTGCTCTTTTCCTTTTTGAAGTTTGGTTTCTCCTCACTCTTCTCCTTACTTGGGTGTGCCTTTATCATAGGAAAATAGGTATTAACGTGTCCAGTCTTCCTACATTCAAAGAAAATTGTTTCATTAGAATTCTTAAAATTTTTGCTTCCCTTACCTTTATTCCACTTATGATGATTCTTGTGCTTCTTCCTTAGAAACATCTTAAATTGCATTGTGATTAAAGCAACATCATCTCTTTCAGACCCAGAAGAGTTAGTGTCCAAATCATTTGCCTTAAGTGCCACCATTTTCTCTTTCTTCCTTTCACCTACATCAAAATTTCTTTGGTTCACCCCTTTCTCATAAGAAATGTGTGAACCAAATAAGTTATCGATCAAATAAGTATTCAAATCTTTAGATTCAGATATTGCAGAAATTTTAGCATCAAAAGAGGAAGGCAAACATCTTAAAATTATGTTTACTTTTTTATAGTTAGAAAGTTCTATTCCTAATGTATGCAATGAAGTAATAATCTGAGTAAACCTTATATACATTTTAGAAATTAATTAAGAAGGTTTCATATAAAAAGTTTCTAATCATGCAAGAGAATATTCAAACGGGATTGCTTGATTTCATTAGTACATTCATAGGTGATACATAATTTATCCCATATTTTTTTACGAGTAGTGCAAGTGAAAATACACATGTAATCTTTCAACTTTAAAGCACAGAAAAAATAGTTCAAATATTTTGCATTTACTTGTGCTAAATCCCTATCATCTAGAGTCTACTCAGTAAAAGGAAGTGGAACAGTAACGCCATTAGATTTTCTAATTGGAGGTGTATAACCATCCTTAACAAGCATCCACATGAGATAATAAATTGATTATAAAAATATAGACATGCAAGTTTTTTAGAAGTTGAAAGGGATATTATCAAACAAAGGTGGTCGGGTAAAAGAATACCCTTTCACAGTATTATGATTTCCGTTGTTAGCCATGGATAAAAAATTCAAAATGTTTTCAAACTTCATTTTTTTTAAATCTCACTCTAATACCACTTAAAAGTTTGTTAGGGATATTAAGCCCTTAAGAATTAGCCCGAGGCTAACCAAGAGGGGGGGGGGGGGGGAGGGTGAATTGGTATTTTTTTAAAAAAAATATCTTTATGTAAAGCATAACAAAACTTAAAACCAAATCACCACAGAAATCAAAGTTCAAAAGTAATTAAACGTGGAAGAAAAAAAAAAGAAAGATCATACCAGATTTATAGAGTTCGTTCAATCATTGACCTATATCCACTCCTCAGAGGCACCCTCTGAGTATTCCACTAACAATGTGTCTCTTCTTTAGCTCCCACAACTAGGCGGGGAAGCCTTTACAACAGACACCTTTTCACCAACCCCGGTGTGGCAGAGATCCGACCTCTTTTGCTTCCTCCTAAAGCGGGCAGAGAACCCAGACCTTTGCTGAAGTAGACCTCCCAAGAACTGAAAGTGCTTAGATGACACTAGAAAGTGCTCTGATACCACTTGAAAGTTCGTTAGGGATGTTAGGCCATATAGAACCGGCCCAAAGCTAATTTAAAAGAAAGAGGTGAATTGGAAAACTTTAAAACCAAAGATAAAACTAAAACCAATATCACCACATAGAAAACCAACGATGCGGAAATTAAAGTGCGGAATTAATAAAGAAAGAACACACCGGATTTATAGTGGTTCGGTCAAACCTAAACCTACGTCCACTCCTTGGAGGCACCCTCCAAGTATTGCATTAAAATCATGACTCTCCTTTAGCCCCCACAGCTAGGCGGAGAAGCCCTTACAAAATCACTTCCATTTCTCCCGGTGCGGCGGAGTTGTCGGGTCCTTTGACACCAAAGAGACTTCTTCTTTGGGGAACTTACCTCGAGAAAAGCCTTGAATCTGATAGTACTAAGGTGCGAGTTTGCCGGAGCAACTGTGTGGAACCCCCTCCACACTCCCTTGAGTCCCCCCTCACAGGATCTTCTCCCTCTCTCAAACTCCACCCTTTCCTCTCTCCCTTTTAAGCTCTCTCTTCAAGTCTACCCCACAAGAATGAAGCTTCAATGGCTGCCAAAGACACTTACAAAAAGTTTTATGCAAAAGCATAAATAGAGGCTCTCAAAATGAGCTCATTAATGCAAGTTGCTGACATTATCGTTCAGGACGATAGGCATATTGTCCTGGCCGATTAGTTCAAATTCAGCTCAACGGCCTGGGATGATTTGGGACGATCAGAATAAAATTGGTTACATCGTTCTGGCCGATACTTCGATCATCCTGGCCAATTAGTTTAAAACCAATTTCTATCATCCTGATCATCGTCCTGTTTTGGTGCTGGCCGATGACAATCGTACAGGACATCATCCCGGCCGATCCAATTATCGTCCTGGCTGATTGGATCATATCAATCAGCCATTAATGATTTCCAAAATATAACCAGATCAATTTAGGTATAATTGAGTTAGATCATCCTGGACGATAGTAATATCGTCCTGGCCGATTGCCTAAAATAAAGTATATCTAAACTGCTTATAGCGGCTGATTTCTTTCTTAATTGAGAATATCATCCTGGCCGATATCGGTATCGTCCAGGCCGATCTGTTTAAGTGCTTATGACGTCTGCCTTAATGAGGATGCCCTAATTAGGGTTTCTGATTTTAGACCGATCGTCCAGGATGATATTACTATCGTCCTGGCCGATGTTACTAAAAATAGAAATCATAAAGGGAAAAAAGAATTTCAACCAAGTTACAAAACATTAGGTACCACACCAAATACAATAGTCTCAAGAAAGGAAAAATGTACAAACTGACTCAATCCTAGTCTACCCAATCTTAAGCTGGTTCCAAGTTGCAGTCTGATCATGTGGACCTGAAATGTTAATTCATAAGGCAATTGTAGAGAAATAAGAATTATTTGCTATCATCAAAAACATGAACCATAGATCCGCAACAATCTCCTCCTTTTTTATGATGACAAACAATTTGAATTTTCAAAAAGGATTATTTTCTCCTAATCTCCCCCTCACTTGAATAACACTTTAAAAATAGGAGAGATAAAAAATATTTTTGTTGTTTTAAAAAATTTGAAAAGAAAATAAATGATACAAAAAAAAAAATTCAACAATACGTTCTCCCCCTTTGACATTATCAAAAAGAGAGAATGCATATAAAACAAAACGAAAGAAAAAATATTCTTAAAATGATAAAGTTACCTCATAGTTTTAATCAAAAACTTTAGTAGAATTGAATTGACAATGCATATCCCAGTAAAGGTTAGAAATTCAAAATCCGATAATCCAAACTCAAGTTCTTTAAAAAGGATAAAAAACTTTTTAATTCAATATCTAAATCATAAAATAAATTAGAGAAAGAAACAATCATTTTTCAAAAACTCCTTCCATAAAATATATCTAATAGAAGATCAATGCATGAATTGTTGAATCAAGAATCAAAATTTTTAAAGTCAAGTATCGAAAGTATCAAGAGTTTTCTTAAGCTTTTTAAGAAGTATAAGAATGGTAAGCATTAACTTTTTGTGGGCTCATTTTATGCCTCTTGACAATTAATTAGCGCACTGCGCATCTTTTGATACACTTTGTGTATTCTATATTTTTCAATTTGGTGCTTTGCGCATCTTTTATTTTTGGCATTATTGGCCAATTTTTTTTTTTGAAAATGCTTCCTTTCTTAAATCTTAAAAACAAAGGAAAACCCATCTTAGTGATAGAGCGAATTTCTTGATTAAAAAATTATGAGTTAGATTCAACAACTTGCAAAAAATTCTTATGCGATAAATAAAACATAGAGAAATTTTTTTTTTGTTTCAAAAACTAATTTAAAAAGATGAAATAGATTTTAAATCAAAAGTAGGATAACCACTTTTAGGAAATAGAGATTGAGAAAAGAAAATAATGAGTTTCCTTCCTTTGACTATTTAGAGAAGTCAAACAAAAATTTACCAAAAAAAAAAAAAAAAAAGGAGGTAGATTTTTCATTTTTAAAATAGTGAGTGTGTATGTTGGATCAAAGAAAAATACGAATAATAAAAAAGGAATAAGTAAAAAGAAAAAGAAAATAAAAGAAAAACAAAAACCAATAAAAAGAAAGAGAAACACAAATAGCCCTTTTTAACCATTATCTCTTTCCTGGTCCGATTCTTCAGACACCATGTCTGCCCATGAGATTTTATGTTTTTCATTATTTTCCCAATTAAACTTTAGCTTTGCCTTGCCCTTTTCTTTTGAAGGAAGAATTCTTACATTAGGGCACGTATTCTTCATATGTCCAGGTTTCCTACATCGAAAGCAAATAATGTTAGAGGAAATATGGACATCCTTACCACTTTTACATTTCTTCCACTTTTGCTTATGCATTGGTGAGCTTTGTGATTTGCTTGATAATTCATTGCTATCGTCACCAACTAAGCTTCCTCTTTCCGTATCTTCGGCTTTTAGAACGATTGTTTCACCTGCATCCAAAAGTCTTTGACCCAACCCTTGCTCGTAGGCAATGAGTGAGTCAATCAAATTATCAAAAGAATAATCATTCAAATCTTTTGATTCACAAATAACAACAACTTTAGCATCGAATTTTTCAAGTAAACAACGAAGAATTTTGTTAACTTTTTCAAAATTTAAAAAATCTATTCCTAAGGCATGCAATGATGTAGTAATTTGAATAAACCTTGTATACATGTCTAAAATTGTTTCAAAAGGTTTCATAGAAAAAATTTCAAAATCATGCATTAAAATATTCAACTTTGATTGCTTGATTTCATTAGAGCCTTCGTATATGGTGTGTAATTTATCCCAAACTTCCTTACAAATACTGCACGTGGAAATTAACAAAAAATCATCAGAATTTAAAGCACAGAAAAAACAATTTAAAGATTTTGCATTTAATTGAGCATCCATTCGTTCATCCCTATTCCATTGATTAAAAGAAATATCAGTTTTAATTCTATTAACAATACGTGATGGTGATGAATAACCAGTTAAAACCACATGCCACATGCGAAAATCAATTGATTGCAAAAAAGTAGACATGCGAATTTTCCAAAAAATCAAATACAATATTTTCAAACAATGGTGGTCTAGTGATTGAATATCCTTCCGCAAAAATACGATTAGAAATATTAGCCATGGATCAAAATTCAAAAGTTTTTAAAAACTTATTTTATGAAAACCGCTCTGATACTACTTGAAAGTGCTCAGATGACACTAGAAAGTGCTCTGATACCACTTGAAAGTTCGTTAGGGATGTTAGGCCCTATAGAACTGACCCAAAGTTAATTTAAAAGAGAGAGGTGAATTGGAAAACTTTAAAACCAAAGATAAAACTAAAACCAATATCACCACATAGAAAACCAACGATGCGGAAATTAAAGTGCGGAATTAATAAAGAAAGAACACATCGGATTTATAGTGGTTCAGTCAAACCTTGACCTACGTCCACTCCTTGGAGGCACCCTCCAAATATTTCACTAAAATCGTGACTCTCCTTTAGCCCCCACAGCTAGGCGGAGAAGCCCTTACAAAATCACTTCCACCTCTCCTGATGCGGTGGAGTTGTCGGGTCCTTTGACACCAAAGAGACTTCTTCTTTGGTGAACTTACCTCGAGACAAGCCTTGAATCTGATGGTACTAAGGTGCGAGTTCGCCGGAGCAACTGTGTGGAACCCCCTCCACACTCCCTTGAGTCCCCCCTCATAGGATCTTCTCCCTCTCTCAAACTCCACCCTTTCCTCTCTCCCTTTCAAGCTCTCTCTTCAAGTCTCCCCCACAAGAACGAAGCTCCAATGACTGCCAAAGACACTTACAAAAAGTGTTATGCAAAAGCATAAATAGAAGCTCTCAAAATGAGCTCATTAATGCAAGTTGCCGACATTATCGTCCAGGATGATAGATATATCGTCCTGGCCGATTAGTTCAAATTCAGCTCAACGGCCTGGGACGATTTGGGACGATTAGAAGAAAATTGGTTAAATTATTCTGGCCGATACTTCGATCGTCCTGGCCGATTAGTTTAAAACCGATTTCTATCGTTGGTTTTAGACCTAATTAGGGTTTTTGATTTTAGACCGATTGTTCAGGACGATATTACTATCGTCCTGGCCGATGTTACCAAAAACAGAAATCATAAAGGGAAAAGAGAATTTCTACCAAGTTACAAAACATCAGGTGCCACACCAAATACAATAGACTCAAGAAAGGAAAAAAGGTACAAACTGACTCAATCCTAGTCTACCCAATCTTAAGCTGGTTCCAAGTTGCAGTCTGATCATGTGGACCTAAAATGTTAGTTCATAAGGCAATTATAGAGAAAAAAGAATTATTTGCTATCATAAAAAACATGAACCATAGATCCGCAACAAGAACCTCCTAAGGATGAAGGATGAAGAACGGAGACGACGACTTAGAACCTTGCTTGGAGCAACATTTTTGAACCCTCTCACAAACTCCCCCTCACAAGTTTCTCTCTCTCTCTCTCTCTCTCTCTCTCTCTCTCTCTCTCTCTCTCTCTCTCTCTCTCTCTCTCCCTCTCCCTCTCCCAAGGCTCTCTCAGGTCAAGACAACAGCACTCAATGTATTAAGCATGAGAAAATTTAGGTCCTTTAAATAGAATTTCAAGAACTGACTTTATCATCCAGGCTGATATAAATATCATCCTGGCCAATCAGTACAAAATAAGCTCAATCAGCTGGGACGATTCAGGACGATCAGAAGAAAATTGATTACATGGTCCAGACTGATAAAATATCATCCTGGCCGATTAGTTCAAATCCGAGTACAATTATCCTAAACATCACCCTTAATAGAGTCTGGTCGATGTCAATCGACCAGGACTTCATCCCATTCAATTTTGTGATTGGCCTGACCGATGTGATTGTATCAATAAGCTTTAATTACTTTCCATAATTGCCAGATTAATTTAGGCGTAATTATGCTGTATCATCAAAGTTGATATGGAGATCATCCGGGATTATAATTTAAAATAAAGAATACCTAAATTGATCATGGTGGCTGATTCTTTATGTTTTAAACCTATCGTCCTGGCCGATACTTGTATCGTCCAAGACGATTTATTTAATAATAGCTTCTTAAAAAGGATGCCCTAATTAGGGTTACTATTTTTAATTGAATCATCCTGGCTGATAGGAACATCATCCAGGCCGAAGTACTCAAAACAAAAAAAATTTAGAAAACCCCTCAAGTGTGTGTGTGCAAGGTTACTTAGCATCCAGAGCCACATTTATAATTGACTCAAGAAAGGAAAAAATACATACTTGACTCAACCTAAATTTACCCGATCTTGAGCTGCATTCAATCTTGTGGTCCTAAAAAGTTAGTAGATAAAACATTCGTAGGAAATCTTGAATGTTTGCTATCATCAAAAGTCTAATCCGTAAAGTCAGATTTGCAACAATATATAGTGTATATAATGCTTGTACATTGCATTTTCAAATATATACATAGTGTGTATGATACGTGTATATAACATTAAATATAGTGTTTAGTGCTTGTACATAGCGTGTATAAATATGTACATTGTGTGTATAAGATATGTATATAGCATTGAATGTAATGTTTAATGCTTGTACATAGCGTGTATAAATATTTAAATAGCATCTATAAATATGTAAAATTCTTATACATATCGCGTATAAACTTATAAATAGTGTGTATAATACTTATATAATGCATGTAAAACTTGTATATAATATGTATATAACTTGTATATAGTGTGTATATTATTTATAGATAGCTTGTATAAACTTCTACGTAGTATGCATAATGCTTGTATATACTTATACGTAGTGTGTATAATACTTTTATATAGCATATATAATGCTTGTATATAGCAAGTATAATGCTTATATATAGCTTGTATAAACTTGTACATAGTATATATAAACTTATTCAGATTGTATAATACTTATTTATAGTGTATATAATACTTGTATATAGCATATATAAATATGTACATAGTGTGTATATAGCATTGAACGTAGTGTAGAATGCTTGTATAAACTTATATATAATGTGTATAATTCATGTAAACAGTATGTGCAATGCTCCTATATAGCGTGTACAAAGTGTGTATAATACTTATACATAAAGTGTATAAACTTATACATAATGTGTATAATACTTATACATAGCATGTATAAACTTGTACATAATATATACAATATTTGCATAAACTTGTACATAGTGTGTATAATACTTGTACATAGCATTTATAATGCTTATACATAGCATGTATAAACTTGCACATAGTGCGTAAAAATTATGTATATAATATTTATAAACTTGTACATAGTATGTATAAGCCTTATATATAGCATGTATAAAATTGAACATAGTGTGTAAAAATTATGTATATAACGTGTATAAACTTATACATGGTGTGTACAATACTTATATATAGTGTGTATAAACATGTACATAATATGCATAAACTTATACATAGTGTGTATAATGCTTATACATAGTGTGTGTATAATGTTTAAATAAACTTGTACATAGTGTGTATAATGCTTTTAAATAGTGTGTATATTGTTTGTACATAGAATATATTAACTTTTACATAATATGTATAATGCTTGTATAAACTTATACATAGCATCTATAACACTTACATAAACTTGTACATAGTGTGTATAATACTTATACACAGTATGTACAAACTTGCACATAGTTTTTATAATGCTTATATATAATGTTTATAAATTTATACACAGAGTATATAATGCTTGTATATAACACGTATAAACTTATTTATAGTGTGTATAAACTTATACATTACGTGTATAAACTTGTATATAATGTGTATTATACTTGTACACAACATGTACAACCTTGTACATAGTGTGTAAGATGCTTGTACATAGCATGTATAAACTTGTATAATTCATGTATAAAGCTTGTACGTAGCATGTATAAACTTGTACATAGAGTGTATAATACTTATACATACCATGTATAAAATATGTATAATGCTTATATATAGTGTGTATAAACTTATGCATAATGTGTATAATTCTTATTTAATGAGTGAGAAATGTTTGTACATATCGTGTATAAACCTGTACATAGTGTGTATAACACTTGTATATTGCATGTAAAACTTATACGTAGTATGTATAAAACTTGTATATAGTATTTATAATGCTTATACATTGTGTGTACAAACTTATACAAAATATGTATAATGCTTGTACATAGTGTATATAAATATGTACATTGTATTTAAATTATTTATAGATAGCGTGTATAAACTTCTATATAGTATGCATAATACTTGTATAAACTTATACATAGTGTATATAATACTTTTATATAGTGTATATAATTCTTGTATATATAATATACAATGCTTATATATAACTTATATAAACTTGTACATATTGTATATAAACTTATTCAAAATGTATAATATTTATGAATAGTGTGTATAATGCCTGTACGTAGCGTGTATAAATATGTACAAAGTGTGTATAATACTTATATATAGTATTAAACGTAGTGTACAATGCTTGTATAAACTTATATATAATATATATAATTTATGTGTAAAGTGTGTGCAATGCTCGTATGTAGCATGTACATTGTATGTATAATGCCTGTATATAACATGTATGAACTTATATATAATGTGTATAATGCCTATAATTATTATGTAAACTTGTACATAATAGGTATAATACTCGTATAAATATGTACATAGCGTGTATAATACTTATACATATCATGTATACTATTTGTACATAATGTGTATAAACTTGCACATAATATGTAAAAAATATTTATATAGCATTTTTAACTTATACATAATTTGTATAAGCTTTATACATAGCATGTGTAAACTTGCATAAATTATATAGAAATTATGTATATAACGTGTATAAACTTATACTTGGTGTATATATTTCTTATACATAACATGTATAAACTTGTAAATAATATGCATAAACTTATTCTTAGTTTGTATAATCCTTATATATAGCATGTATAAACTTTTACATAGTCTGTATATTGCTTGTACATAACATGTGTATAATATTTGAATAAATTGATACATAGTGTGTATAATACTTGTATAACTTGTACATAGTGTGTATAATACTTGTACATAATAAGTATAAACTTATACATAGTTTTTATAATGCTTATATATAGTGTTTAAAATATATACATAATGTGTATAATGCTTATACATAGCATGTATAAACTTGTATATAGTGTGTATATACTTGTATATTATGTGTATAAACTTATACATAGTATGTATAATACTTGTATAAACATGTACAAACTTATACAAACATGTATAAACTTGTACATAGTGTGTAAAATACTTGTACATAACATATATAAACTTAGATAATTCATGTATAATGCTTGTATATAACATGTATAAACTTGTACATAGTATGTATAATACTTATACATACCATGTATATTGAGTGTATAATGCTTATATATAGCGTGTATAAACTTATATATAATATGTATAGTTCTTATTTATAATGTATAAAATGCTTGTACATATAGTGTATGAACTTATATGCAGTGCGTATAATACTTATATATTGCATATAAAACTTGTACATAGTGTGTATAAAACTTATACATAGTGTTTATAATGCTTATACATAAAGTGTATAAACTTATACATAATATGAATAATATTTGTATATAATATGTATAAACTAGTGCATAGCTTGTATAATACTTATAGATAGCATGTACAAACTTGTACATAGTTTGTAAAATGCTTGCACATAACATGTATAAAATTTTATAATTCATGTATAATGTTTGTGCTTAACATGTATAAATTTATATATATTGTGCATAATACTTATACATATCATATACATAGTGTGTAGAATACTTATATATAGCGAGTATAAATATATACATAGTGTGTATAATTCTTATTTATAGTCTATAAAATGCTTGTACATATCGTGTATAAACTTGTACATAGTGTGTATAATACTTGTATAAAACATATAAAACTTATACATAATGTATATATAACTTGTACATAATGTGTATATAATTTTTAAATACCGTGTATAAATTTCTACATAGTAAGCATAATACTTGTATAAACTTATACGTAGTGTGTATAGTACTTTTATATAACAAGTATAAATCTTGTCTATAGCATGTACAATCCTTATATATAACTTGTATAAACTTGAACATCGTATATATAAATTTATTCAAAGTATATAATACTTATGAATAGTATGTATAATGCTTGTATATAGCATGTTTAAATATGTACATAATTATATAATTATTGTATATAGAATTGAACATAGAGTAAAATGATTGTATAAACTTATATATAATATGTATAATTCATGTATACAGTGTGTGAAATGCTCGTATATAGCGTGTACATAGTGTGTATAATGCTTGTACATAACGTGTATAAACTTATACATAATGTGTAAATTGCTTATACATAGCATCTGAAAACTTGTACCTAACATGTTCAAAATTTGTATAAGCTTGTACATAATGTATATAATACTTGTACATAACATATATAATACTTGTACATAACGTGTATAAACTTGCACATAGTGTGTAAAAATTATGTATAATATTTATGAACTTATACATGATATGCATAAGCCTTATATATAGCATGTATAAACTTGCATATAGTGTGTAAAAATTATATATATTGCATGTATAAACTTATACATGGTGTGTATAATCCTTATAAATAGCGTTTATAAACTTGTACATATTGTGCATAAACTTATTCATAGTTTGTATAATCCTTATACATAGCGTGTATAAACTTATACTTAGTTTGTATAATGCTTGTACATAACATGTGTATAATGCTTGAATAAATTTGCACATAGTATGTATAATGCTAGTACATAGAATATATAAACTTGTATATAGTGTGTATAATGCTTGAATAAACTTGTGCATATTGTGTATAATGCTTATACATAGCATCTATAATACTTGTTTAAACTTGTACAAAGTGTGTATAATGCTTGTACATAGCATGTACAAACTTATACATAGTTTTTATAATACTTATATATAGTATTTACAAATATTTACATAGTGTGTATAATGCTTATACATTGTAAGTATAAACTTATATATATTATGCATAAACTTGTACATTACATGTATAAACTTGTAGATAGTGGGTAAGATACTTGAACATAGCATGTACAAACGTGTATATATTATTTAAAATGCTTGTACATAACATGTATAAACTTATTTAATTCATGTATAATGCTTGTACAAAGCATGTATAAACTTGTACATAGTGTGCATAATACATATACATATCGTGTATATAGTGTGTATAATGCTTATATATAGCGTGTTTAAACTTATACACAGTATGAATAATTCTTATTTATAGTGTGTAAAATGCTTGTACATATCATGTATAAACTTGTATATAGTGTGTATAATATTTACATATTACATATAAAACTTGTACATAGTGTGTATAAAACTTATACATAGTATTTATAATGCTTATACATAATAAGTTCAAACTTATACATACTATATCTAATTCTTGTACATAGTGTGTATAATACTTATACATAACATGTACAAACTTGCACATAGTTTTTATAATGCTTATATATAGTATTTACAAATATATATATTGTGTATAATGCTTGTACATAACACGTATAAACTTGTATATAGTGTGCATAAACTTGTACATTGCCTGTATAAACTTGTACATAGTGTGTATAAACCTTTATATAGCATGTACAAACTTGTACATAGTATGCAAAATGTTTATATATAATATGTATAAACTTATATAATTTATGTAAGATGCTTATACATAGCATGTATAAACTTTTACATTGTGTGTATAATTCTTGTACATACCATTTACATAGTGTGTAAAATGCTTATATATAACATTTATAAACTTATACATAGTGTGTATAGTTCTTATTTATAGTTTGTAAAATGCTTGTACATATCGTGTATAAATTTGTACATAGTGTGTATAATACTTATATATTGCATGTAAAACTTGTACATAATGTGTATAAAACTTGTACATAATATTTATAATGCTTATACATACTGTGTACAAACTTATACATAATATTTGTAATACTTGTACCTAGCGTATATAAACTTGTACATAGTGTGTATATTATTTATCGATAGCGTGTATAAACTTCTTCATAGTATGCATATTATATGTATAAACTTATACGTATGTGTATAATTGACGCCGGAGATGAGCCGTTGATCATGTTGAACTTTAGAGCCATTTAATATCATATAATATTTTGTATGGCTATAAAGTTATGCTTTCTATTATTTGTGTAGCCTAGTTAGGGATGTAAGTGAGCCAAGCCGGCTCGTGAGCCAGCTTGAACTCGACTCGTTAACGAGCTCGCGAGCCGAGCTTATCAAGCTTCGAGCTCGAGCTCGAGCCTACAATCGAGCTCGAATGATTAACGAGCTCGAGTTCAAGCTCAGCCTGACTCGACTCGAAAGCTTATCAAGCTACTCGATATAATTATATATATAATTATATATATTATATTTATAATATTAATTATATATATAATAATACCCATCACATGCGTTGGTGCTTCTCAAACAAGCTCGATCTCGAGCTCGAGCTTTTCAAACAAGCTAGAGCTTTCGAGTCGAGCTCGAGCTTGATATTTTCTAAACGAGTCGAGCTCGAGCCCACTAATCGAGCTCGATCCCGAGCTCGAGCTCGAGCTCGAACTCATTAAGGACTAAACGAGACAGGCTTGATAAGGCAAGTACTCGACTCGACTCGACTCATTTACACCCCTAAGCCTAGTATATTACTTCTTTTGGCTATAAATACATAGCCAACACATGTAATAGTCATATTTTTGAGATGAATAAGAATTGAGTAGCTTTACTCTTGTTTTGGATTTTTGTATCCTGAAGGATTTCAGGTGGTGATCCCTCTCCTCCAAGAATTTCTTGGAGTTATCCGGCGACCGCCACCGGATCATTGACATGGATTCGTCGAGCCCTCTCCGATCCGTTGTCATTTGGTATCAGAGCCGGCAAGATGTTGGTATGCCCAAGAGGGAAATAGCATCCTATTCTTGCATCATATCTCTTCTTTGTAGCAGTTCTTTCTCTTTTGCAACAACATTTTATGGAAATCAAAGTAGCTGTTGTTGATTCGGTGAAGGAAAACAATATATCAGCCTGCTGTTGAGCTGATTCCAACCGTCCAAATTGGCATATTCATCTCTTCCAAGCTGCTAGGCTGATCATCCCAGGTGGAGCATCTTCCTGCCCAGGCTTCTCCAATTATTGCTTAGTCTGACCATTCTTGCGCCCACAACTAGCCATCTTCACGTTCAGCTCTAGCTCGTGAGTTGTCGTGCCAATCCTATAGTGCAGGAACAAGACTCTTGCTACCAAATTGTTGTCTAACCTAGTGAGGGATGGAAGAAGCCTATCTTCTGCAAGTAGTTGTATGAATCATGTACCCTTATGTATACAAAGAAATTACACAATATTGATGATTCTTGCGGGAGTTATTTCCATCTAGAAGAAGTTTTCTTGCCCGAAGATCAAGTGGTATCAAGAGGCCTCAAAGAAGACATTCTGTGAAAGCCAAGAATAGTCTAGCAAAATGTCATCTCGCTGGAATCTTCAGCGACCACTTCTAGAAGCCAAAATTGAAGATCTTCAATAAGAAATTATTCAACTCAAATGATGGTTATCAAGGCTTGAATGAAGGACAGACTGGAGCACCCTCAACCAAGACTTTGATGGTTACCAATCACGGGACAATTATGTTTCCATGACGGATTCAAGATCCTTCGTTCCAACAAAATCCTTATGCACCGACGACGACGACGAGAGCATTGCAGATGATCAGATCTCTTCGACCCCACCCTCGATCAAGTTAAACTTCAAAGAATTTGAAGATCCATTGCCGAAGTCGCCGTCTTTGCCTATCTTTGATGAACCCGTGTATGACGTGTACGATGATGACATATCAGTAGGATTTCTTGATCTTGATCAACACATATATGATGATGATGCAATCAAGTTGGATGCATCTCTGGAGGTGCTTCAAGATGAGTATGGAGGAAGGTTGAGCCCAAAAGTCATTGATGTTTTCAAAGAACTAGCTGATGTATGGTTTAAAGAATTTGGTAATAAGGTTTCCTATTGGACCACCAAGAATGAGCCTAACATTAACTCCTTCATCTCCTTTGATTATGGTTTATTTCATCCTCGTCAATGTTTGCATCCTTATGCAGCTGCGTTGTACAGAAAAAAATATCCAGAAAGATTTAGTCAACCAAACCCGCCTCCTTGTGTCAAACCGGATATCTCTCTATGAGCCTGAATTTCCTCCAACACCGATAGTATGACGTCAGAGCTGAGTCGTTAGTCATGTTGAACTTCAGAGCCATTTAATTTCATATGATATTTAGTATGGCTATATAGGTGTTATGCTTTCTCTTGTTTGTGTAGCCTAATATGTTGCTTCTTTTGGCTATAAATACATAGCCAACACTTGTAATAGTCAAATTTTTGAGATGAATAAGAATTGAGTAGTTTTACTCTTATTTTTGGGTTTCTGTATCCTGAAGGATTTCAGGTGGTGATCCCTCTCCTCTGAGAAGTTCTTGGAGTTATCCGGTGAACGCCACCGGATCGACGACGTGGATTCGTCGAGCCCTCTTCGATCCATTGTCAATAATACTTTTATATAACATATATAATGCTTGTATAATATATGTATAATATTTATATATAGCTTGTATAAACTTGTACAAAGTGTATATAAACTTATTCAGATTGTACAATACTTATGAATAGTGTGTATAATGGTTGTATGTAGCGTGTATAAATATATACATAGTGTGTATAATACTTGTATATAGTATTGAATATAGTGTAAAATGGTTGTATCAACTTATGTATAATTTGTATAATTCATATATATAGTGTGTGCAAAGCTCGTATATAGTGTGTATAATATTTATACATAATATGTATAACCTTGTACATAACATATATAATATTTGTATAAACTTGTACGTAGTGTGTATAATACTTGTACATAGCATGTATAGTACTTGTACATAGCGTGTATAAACTTGCACATAGTTTATAAAAATTATGTATATAGCGTTTATAAACTTATACATAGTATGTATAAGGCTTATACATAGCATGTATAAACTTGCACAAAGTGTGTAAAAATTATATATATAACGTGTATAAACTTATACATGGTGTGTATAATCCATATACATAGTATGTATAAACTATACCTAATGTGCATAAACTTGTTCATAGTTTTATAATTCTTATACATAGTGTGTATAAACTTGTACGTAGTCTACATAATACTTGTAAATAGCATGTGTATATTGTTTGAATAAACTTATACATAATGTGTCTAATGCTTGTAAATAGTGCGTATAATGCTTGTACATAGAATATATAAACTTGTACATAGTGTGTAAAATGCTTGTACATAGCATCTATAATATATGTATAAACTTATACATAGTGTGTAAAATGCTTGTACATAGTTTTTGTATAAACTTGTATATAGTGTTTATAATGCTTATATATAATGTTTACAAATATATACATAATTTGTATAATGCTTGTATATGACACACATAAACTTATATATAGTGTGTATAAACTTATCCATTTCATGTATAAACTTATATATAGTGTGTATAATACTTATATATAGCATATACAAAACTTGTACATAGTGTGTAAAATGCTTGTACATAGCATGTATAAACATTTTTAATTCATGTATAATGATTGTACATAGCATGTATAAACTTGTACATAATGTGTATAATACTTATACATACAAAATATATAGGTTATAAAATGCTTATATATTTCATGTACAAACTTATACATAGTGTGTATAAATCTTATTTATAGTTTATAAAATGCTTGTATATATCATGTATAAACTTGTATATAGTGTGTATAATACTTGTATATTACATGTATAACTTATGCATAGTGTGTATAAAACTTACAGATAGTGTTTTTAATGCTTAAACATAGTGTATACAACTTATACAAAATATATATAATACTTGTATATAGCGTGTATATACCTGTATATAGTATGTGTATTATTTATCGATAGTGTATATAAACTTCTACATAGTATGCATAATGCTTGTATAAATTTATACGTAGTGTGTATAATACTTTTTTATAGCATATATAATGCTTATATATAGCATGTAAAATGCTTATATATAGCTTGTATAAATTTGTACATAGTATATAAACTTACTAAGTGTTTATAATACTTATAAATAGTGTGTATAATGCTTGTACATAGCGTGTATAAATATGTACATAGTGTGTATAATATTTGTATATAGCATTGAACATAGTGTAGAATGCTTATATAAACTTATATATAATATGTATTATTCATGTATACAATGTATACAATGCTCGTATATAGCGTGTACATAGTGTGTATAATACTTGTACATAATATGTATAAATTTATACATAATGTTTATAATATTTATACATAGTATATATAAACTTGTACATAATATGTGCAATGTTTGTACAAACTTGTATATAGTGTGTATAATACTTATACATAGCATGTATAAACTTGCACATAGTGTGTAAAAATTAGGTATATAATATTTATAAACTTGTACATAGTATGTATAAGCCTTATACATAGCATGTATAAACTTGTACATAGTGTGTAAAAAGTATGTTTATAGCATGTATAAACTTATATATGGTGTGTATAATCCTCATACATAGCGTGTATAAACTTGTAGATAATATGCATAAACTTATTCATAGTTTATATAATCCATATATATAGTGTGTATAAACTTGTACATAGTCTATATAATGCTTGTATATCGTGTGTGTATAATATTTGATTAAATTTGTACATAGTATGTATAATGATTATAAATAGTATGTATAATGCTTGTACATAAAATATATAAAGTTATACATAATATATATAATGCTTGTATAAACTTGTACATGGTGTGTATAATGCTTGTACATAACATCTTTAATACTTATATAAACTTATATATAGTGTGTATAATGCTTGTACATAGCATGTTAAAACTTATAGATAGTTTTTATAATGCTTATATATAGTATTTACAAACATAAAAATAGTGTGTATAATGCTTATACATAGCTTGCATAAACTTGTATATAGTGTGTATAAACTTATATATTGCTTGTTTAATCTTGTACATAGTATGTATAATACTAATACATAACATATATAAACTTTTACATAGTGTGTATAATTCATATACATACCATGTCCATAGTGTGTATAATACTTATACAAAACGTGTACAAACTTGTATATAGTGTGTAAAATGCTTGTACATATCAAATATAAACTTGTATAATTCATGTATGATGCTTATAAATAGCATGTATAAACTTTTACATAGTGTGTATAATACATATACATACCATGTACATAGTGTGTATAATGCTTATATATAACATATATAAACTTATACATAGTGTGTATAATTCTTATTTATAGTTTATAAAATTCTTGTATATATCGTGTATAAATTTAAATATAGTGTGTATAATACATGTATATTGCATGTTAAACTTGTACATAGTGTATATAAAACTTGTACATAGTGTTTATAATGCTTATACATAGTGTGTACAATCTTATACATAATATTTATAATGCTTTTACATAGGATGTGTAAACTTGTACATAGTGTGTATATATTTTATAAATATCATGTATAAACTTCTATATAGTATGCATAAAGCTTGTATAAACTTATACGTAGTATGTATAATACTTTTATATAGCGTGTATAATGCTTGTATATAGCATGTACAATGCTTATATATAGCTTGTATAAACTTGTACGTAATATATATAAACTTATTAAGAGTGCATAAACTTATGAATAGTGTGTAAAATACTTGTACATAGCGTGTATAAATATGCACATAAAGTGTATAATACTTGTATATAGCATTGAGCATAGTGTAGAATGCCTGTATAAACCTATATATAATTTTTATATTTCATGTATATAGTGTGTGCAATGCTCATATATATCATGTATATAGTGTGTATAATGCTTGTACAAAATGTGTATAAAGTTATTCATAATGTGTATAATGCTAAGACATAGCATGTATAAACTTGAACATTATATGTATAATGTTTGTATGAACTTATACATAGTGTGTGTAATACTTATACATAATATATATAATGCTTGTACATAGCGTGTATAAACTAGCACATAATGTTTAAAAATTATATATATAGTATTTATAAACTTACACATAGTGTGTAAAAATTATGTATAAAGCGTGTATAAACTTGTACATGGTGTATATAATCCTTATACACAACGTGTATAAACTTGTACATAATGTGCATAAACTTATTCATAATTTATATAATCCTTATAGATAGTGTGTATAAACTTATATATAGTCTGTATAATACTAGTACATAGCGTGTGTATAATGTTTGAATAAACTTGTATATAGTGTGCATAATGCTTATAAATAGTGTGTATAATGTTTGTATATAAAATATATAAACTTGTATATAATATGTATAATGATTGTATAAATTTATACATAGTGAGTATAATGCTTGTACATAGCATTTATAATACTTATATAAACTTGTACATAGAGTGTATTATGATTGTACATAGCATGTATAAACTTGTACATAATTTTTATAATGCTTATAGATAGTATTTACAAATATATATATAGTGTCTATAATGCTTATACATAGCATGTATAAACTTATATATAGTATATATAAATTTATACATTATATGTGTAAACTTGTACATAATGTGTATAATACTTTTACATAGCATGTACAAACTTATACATAGTGTATAAAAGCTTATACAAATCGTGTATAAACTTGTATAATTCATGTATAATACTTATACATAGCTTATATAAATTTGTATAAAGTGTATATAATATGTATACATAGTGTATATAATGCTTATATATAGCATGTATAAACTTATACATAGTGTGTATAATTTTTATTTATAGTGTGTAAAATGCTTGTACATATCATGTATAAACTTATACATAGTGTGTATAATACTTGTATATTGTATATAAAACTTATACATTGTGTTTATAATACTTATATAGTATGTACAAACTTATACGTAATATGTTTAATACTTATACATAATGTGTATAAACTTGTACATAGTGTGTATATTACTTATATATAGTGTGTATAAACTTCTATATAGTATGCATAATGCTTGTATAAACTTATACATAGTATGTATAACACTTTTATATAGAATGTATAATGATTGTATATAGCATGTACAATGTTTATATAAAGCTTGTATAAGCTTGTACATAGAAGATATAAACTTATTCATATTGTATAATACTTTTGAATAGTGTGTATACTGGTTTTACATAGAATGTAAAAATATGTACATAGTGTGTATAATACTTGTATATAACATTGAACGTAGTGTAGAATACTTGTATAAATTTATATATAATGTGTATAATTCAAATATATAATGTGTGCAATGCTCGTATATAATATGTACATAGTATGTATAATGCTTGTACATATCATGCATAAACTTATACATTATGTGGATAATGATTTTACATAGTATGTATAAACTTATACATAATATATATAATATTTATATAAACTTATATATAGTAGGTATAATACTTGTACATAGCATGTATAATACTTATACATAGCGTGTACAAACTTACATATAGTGTGTAAAAATTATATATATTGTATTTATAAACTTTTACATAGTATGTATAAGCCTTATACATAGTATGTATAAACATTCACATAATGTGTAAAAATTAAGTATATAGCGTTTATAAAATTATACATTGTGTGTATAATCCAGATATATAGCATGTATAAATTTGTACAAAATATGCTCAAACTTGTTCATAGTTTTTATAATACATATACATAACATGTATAAATTTGTACATTGTCTGTATAATGCTTGTATATAGCGTGTATATAATATTTGTATAAACTTAAATATAGTGTGTATAATGCTTGCAAAGAGTGTGTATAATGCTTGTACATAAAATACATAAACTTGTACATAGTGTGTATAATACTTATACATAACATCTATAATATATATATATAAACTTGTACATTGTGTATATAATGTCTATACATAGCATATACAAACATATATATAGTTTTTATATTGCTTATACATAGTGTTTAACAACATATACACAGTGTGTATAATCTTTATACATAATATGTATAAACTTGTATATAAAGTGTATAAACTTATACATTATGTGTATAAACTTGTACATATTGTGTATAAATCTTATACATAGCATGTATAACTTATACATAGTGTGTAAAATGCTTATACATAGTGTGTATAAACTTATATAATTCATATATAATGCTTATACATAGCATGTATAAACTTGTACATAGTGTGTATATTACTTATATAATCCATATACATAGTGTGTATAATGCTTATATATAGCATGTATAAACTTATTCATGGTGTGTATAAAGTTTTTGTATAGTGTGTAAAATGCATGTAGATATCGTGTATAAACTTGTACATAATATGTATAATATTGATATATTGCATGTAAAACTTTTACATAGTGTGTATAAAACTTGTATATAATATTTATAATACGTATACATAGTATGTACAAACTTATATATAATAGGTATAATGCTTGTACATAGCGTGCATAAACTTGTACATAGTGTGTATATTATTTATAGATAGCATATATAAACTTCTATATTGTATGCATAATGCTTGTATAAACTTATACGTAGTGTGTACAATACTTTTATATAGCATGTATAATTCTGGTATATAGTATGTTGAATGCTTATATATAGCTTGTATAAACTTGCACATAGTGTATATAAACTTATTCAGAGTGTATAATACTTATAAATAGTGTGTAAAATACTTGTACATAGCATGTATAAATATATACATATTATGTATAATACTTGTATATAGTATTGAACGTAATGTAGAATGCTTGTATAAATTTATATATAATGTATATAATTCATGTATACTGTATGTGCGGAGCTCATATATAGTATTTATATAGTGTGTATAATGCTTGTACATAACATGTATAAAATTATACATAATGTATTTAAGGCTTATATATAGCATGTAAAAACTTATACATAACATGTATAATATTTGTATAAACTTATACATAGTGTATATAATATTTGTACATAACATGTATAATACTTGTACATAGCGTGAATAAACTTGCACATAGTGTGTAAACATTATTTATATAATATTTTTAAACTTATACATATTATGTATAAGCCTTATACATAGCATGTATAAACTTATATAGTCAATATAATGCTTGTACATAGCATTTGTATAATGTTTAAATAAACTTGTACATAGTGTGTATAATACTTGCAAAAAGTTTGTATAATGTTTATATATATAATGTATAAACTTTTACAAAGTGTGTATAATTCTTATATAAACTTGTACATAGTATGTATAATGCTTGTATATTACATCTATAATACTTGTATAAACTTATACATATTATGTATAATACTTGTACATAGAATATATAAACTTGAACATAATTTTTATAATACTTATATATAGTGTTTACAAATATATACATAGTGTATATATAATGCTTGTACATAGCATGTATAAACTTGTATATAGTATGTATAAACTTATATATTGCGTGTATAAACTTATACATAGTGTGTATAATACTTGTACAAAGTATGTACAAACTTGTATATAGTGTTTAAAATAATTGTACATAGTGTGTATAAACTTATATAATTCATGTATAATGCTTGTACATAGCATGCATAAACTTGTACAATATGTGTATAATACTTATACAGACCATGTACATAATGTTTATAATGTTTATATATATTATGTATAAACTTATACATAGTGTGTATAATTCTTATTTATAATTTGTAAAATGTTTAACATGGCGTGTATAAACTTGTACATAGTGTGTATAATACTTGTATATTGCATGTAAAACTGTGAATAAAACTTGTACATAGTATTTATAATGCTTATACATAGTGTGTACAAACTTATACATAATATGTATAATGCTTGTACAAAGCGTGTAAAAACTTATATATAGTGTGTGTATTATTTATCGATAGCGTGTATAAACTTCTATATAGTATGTATAGTGGTTGTATAAACATATATGTAATATGTAAAATACTTTTATATAGCGTGTATAATACTTGTATATTGTATGTGTAATGAATATATATAGCTTTTATAGACTTGTACATAGAGTATATAAACTTATTTAAAGTGTATAGTACTTTTGAATAGTATGTATAATGCTTGTATATAGTGTGTATAATAATTTTATATAGTATTTAACATCGTGTATGCTTGTAAAAACTTATATATAATATGTGTAATTTATGTATATAGTGTTTGGAATGCTCGTATATAACGTATACATAATATGTATAATGCTTATACATAGTATGTATAACCTTATACATAACATATATAATATTTGTATAAACCTGTACATAGTGTGTATAATACTTATACATAACATGTGTAATGCTTGTATATAGAATGTATAAACTTGCTCATATCGTATAAACTTACACATAGTATGTATATGCTTTATACAAAGCATGTATAAACTTACACATATTGTGTAAGAATTTTTATATAGCATGTATAAACTTTTATAAGGTTTGTATAATCCTTATACATAGCATATATAAACTTTTTCATAATGTGCATAAACGTTTTCATAGTTTGTATAGTCCTTAAACATATCTTGTATAAACTTGGACGTAATCTGTATAATGCTTGTATATAGCATATGCATAATGTTTGAATATACATAGTATGTATAATGCTTGTAAATAGTGGGTATAATGCTTGTATAAACTTGTACATAGTGTGTATAATACTTGTACATAGAATCTATAATACTTGTATAAAGTTATACATAGTGTGTATAATATTTGTATATATCATATACAAACTTATACATAGTTTTTATAATACTTATATATAGTGTTTACAAATATATACATAGTGTGTATAATACTTATACATAGTATGTATAAACTTGTATATAGTGTGTATATACTTATACAATGCACGTATAAACTTATACATAATGTGTATAAACTTATACATAGGGTGTAAAATGCTTGTACATAGCATGCATAAACTTATATAATTCATGTAGAATGATTGTACATAGAATGTATAAACTTTTATATAGTGTGTATAATACTTATACATACCAACTACATAGTGTGTATAATGCTTATATATTGTGTGTATAAACTTATGCATAACGTGTATAATTCTTATTTGAAGTGCGTAAAATGCTTGTACATATCGTGTATAAACTTGTATATAATGAGTATAATACTTATATATTGCATGTAAAGCTTGTACATAGTATGTATAAAATTTGTACATAGTATTTATAATGCTTATAAACTTGTATAATTCATATATAATGCTTAAACACAGCATATATAGACTTGTACATAGTGTGTATAATACTTATATAATCTATGTACTTAGTGTGTATAATGCTTATATATAGTGTGTATAAAGTTATTCATGGTGTGCATAAATCTTATTTATAGTGTGTAAAATATATGTACATATCGTGTATAAACTTATACATAGTGTGTATAATACTTGTATATTTCATATAAAACTTATACATAGTGTGTATAAAACTTTTACAAAGTATTTATAATGCTTATACATAGTGTGTACAAATTTATATATAATATGTATAATGCTTGTACATTGCGTTTATAAACTTGTACATAATATGTATATTTTTTATAAATTATGTGTATAAACTTTTACATAGTATGCATAATACTTGTATAAACTTATACTTAGTGTATATAATAATTTTATATAGAGTGTATAATGTTTGTATATAACATTTATAATGCTTATATATAGCTTGTATAAACTTGTATACAATGTTTATAAACTTATTCAGAGTGTATAATACTTATAAATGGAGTGTCTAATACTTGTACATATCGTGTATAAATATGTATATAGTGTGTATAATACTTATATATAGCATTGAAAGTAGTATAGAATATTTGTATAAACTTATATATAATGTGTATAATTCATATATACAGTGTGTGCAATATTTGTACATAGCGTGTACATAATATGTATAACGCCTGTAGATAATATATATAATATTATACATAATGTATATAATGCTTATACATAGCTTGTTTAAACTTGCACATAACATGTACAATGTTTGTATAAACTTGTACATAGTGTGTTTAATACTTGTACATATCTTGTTTAAACTTGCACATAACATGTATAATGCTTGTATATAGCGTGTATAAAGTTGCACATAGTGTATAAAAATTATGTCTATAATATTTATAAACTTATACATAGTATGTATAAGCCTTGTTATTTATAAACACTATATACAAGTTTATATATGCTTATATATAGCTTGTATAAACTTATACATAGTTTATATAAACTTATTCAGTGCATAATACTTATGAATAGTATGTATAATGCTTGTACATAACATGTATAAATATTTACATAGTGCGTATAATACTTGTATATAATATTAAACGTAGTGTAGAATGCTAGTATTAAACGTAGTGTATATTACTTGTATATAATATTAAACGTAGTGTAGAATGCTTGTATAAACTTATAATTCAGGTATATAGTGTGTATAATGCTCGTATATAGCGTGTACATAATGTTTATAATGCTTGTACATAATGTGTATAAACTTTTACATAATTTGTATAATGTTTGTACATAACATGTATAAACTTGTACATAACATATTTAATATTTATATAAACTTATACATAGTGAGCATAATACTTATACATAGCATATATAATGCTTGTACTTGGCGTCTATAAACTTACACATAGTGTGTAAAAATAATATATATAGCATTTATTAACATATACATAGTATATATAAGCCTTATACAAAGCATGTATAAACTTGCATATAATGTATAAAAATTATGTATATAATATGTATAAACTTATAAATTGTGTATATAATTTTTATGCATAGCATGTATAAACTTGTACATAATATAAATAAACTTGTTCATGATTTGTATAATCCTTATACATAGCATGTATAAACTTGTACATAGTATGTATAATGCTTATACATAGCATTTGTATAATGTTTGAATAAACTTATATATAATGTGTATAATGCTTATAAATAATGTGTATAATGCTTGTATATAGAATGTATAAATTTGTACATAGTGTATATAATACTTGTATAAACTAGTACATAGTGTGTATAATGCTTGTACATAGCATATATAATACTTGTATAAATTATACATAGTGTGTATATTGCTTGTACATAGCATGTACAAAGTTATACATAGTTTTTAAAATGTTTATATATAGTGTTTATAAATATATACATAGTGTGTACAAAACTTGTACATAGCATGTATAAACTTATATATAGTGTGTATAAACTTATACATTGCATGTATAAACTTGTATATAATGTGCATAACACTTATATAAAACATGTACAAACTTGTATATAGTGTGTAAAATACTTGTATATAATATGTACAAACTTATATAATTCATGTATAATGCTTGTACATAACATGTATAAACTTATACATAGTGTGTATAATACTTATACATACCATATACATAGTGTGTATAATGCTTATATATAACGTATATAAACTTATACATAATTTATATAATTCTTATTTTTAGTGTGTAAAATGCTTGAACATATCGTGTATAAACTTGTATATAGTTTATATAATACTTGTATATTGCATGTAAAACTTGTATATAGAGTGTATAAAACTTGTACATAGTATTTATAATGTTTATACATAGTGTGTACAAACTTATACATAATATATATAATGCTTGTACATAATATGAAAAAACTTGTATATAGTGTGTATATTATTTATAGATAGCGTGTATAAACTTCTACATAGTATGCATAATGCTTGTATAAACTTATACATAATGTGTATAATACTTTTATATAATGTGTATAATGCTTGTGTATAGCATATACAATACTTATATATAGCTTGTATAAACTTATATATAGTGTATATAAACTTATTCAGAGTGTATAATACTTATGAATAATATCTATAATACTTGTATATAACATGTAAAAATATGTACATAGTGTGTATAAAACTTATATATAGCATTGAACATAGTATAGAATGCCTGTATAAACTTATATATAATGTGTATAATTCATGTACACAATGTGTGTAATGCTCGTATATAGTGTGTATAATGCTTGTACATAATATGTTAAACTTATACATAATATATAAATTGCTTATAGATAGTATGTATAAATTTACACATAATATGTACAATATTTTTATAAACTTGTACATAGTTTGTATAATACTTGTACATAGTATGTATAATGCTTGTACATAGCGTGTATAAATTTTGCACATAGTGTGTGAAAATTATGTATATAGCATTTATAAACTTATATATAGTATGTAAGCCTTATACATAGCATGTATTAACTTGCACATAGTGTATAAAAATTATGTATATAGCGTATATAAATATATACATGATGTGTATAATCATTATACATAGAATGTATAAACTTTTATATAGTGTGCATAAACTTATTCATAGTTTTTACAATCCTTATACAAGGCGTCTAAAAATTTATAGAGAGTCTGTATAATGCTTGTACCTAGCGTGTATATAATATTTGAATAAATTTGTATATAATATGTATAATACTTATAAATAATGTGTATAATACTTGTACATATAATGTGTAGAATGCTTGTACATATCATGTATAAACTTGTATATTACGTGTATAAACTTGTACATAGTGTGTATAATACTTGTATATAGCATGTACAAACTTGTACTTAGTGTGTAAAATGCTTGTACATAGCATGTATAAAATTATATAATTAATGTATAATACTTGTACATAGTGTGTATAATACTTAAACATACTATGTACATAATGTTTATAATGTTTATATATACCGTGTATAAACTTATACATAGTATGTATAATTCTTATTTATAGCGAGTAAAATAATTATATAAATCATGTATAAACTTTTACATAGTGTGAATAATACTTGTATATTTCATGTAAAACTTGTACAAAGTGTGTTTAAAACTTTTACATTATATTTATAAATCTTATACATAGTGTGTATAAACTTATACATAATATATATAATACTTATACATAGCGTGCATAAACTTATACATAGTGTGTATATTATTTATAGACAGCGTGTATAAACTTCTACATAGTATGCATAGTGCTTCTATAAAATTATATGTAGTGTAGAATTATTATATAAACTTATATTTAATGTGTATAATTCATGTACTTAGAATATGTAATGCTAGTATATAGCTTGTACATAGTGTGTATAATACTTATACGTAACATGTATAAACTTATGCATATTGTGTATAATGCTTGTACATAACGTGTATAAACTTATGCATATTGTGTATAATATTTATACATAATGTGTATAAACTTGTATATAATCTATGTATATTATTTATAGATAGCGTGTATAAACCTGTACAAACTATGCATAATACTTTTATAAACTTATATGTAGTGTGTATAATACTTTTATATAACGTGTATAATGCTTATATATAGATTGCATAAACTTATACATAATGTATATAAACTTATTCAGAGTATATAATACTTATGAATAGTGTGAATAATGCTTTTATATAGCGTGTATAAATATGCACATAATGTTTATAATACTTGTATATAATATTGAACATAGTGTAGAATACTTGTATAAACTTATATATTATTTGTATAATTCATGTATACAGTGTGTGCAATGCTCGTATATAGCATGTACATAGTATGTATAATACTTGTACATAACGTGTATAAAGTTATACATAAAGTGTATAATGTGTATACATAACATGTATAAACTTGTACATTATATGTACAATATTTGTATAAACTTATATATAGTGTGTATAATACATGTACATAGTATATATAATACTTGTACATAGCATATATAAACTTGCACATAGGGTATAAAAATTATGTATATAACATTTTTAAACTTATACATAGTATGTATAAGCCTTATACATAACATGTATAAACTTGCACATAGTGTATAAAAATTATATATAGCGTGTATAAACTTATACATGGGGTGTATAATACTTATACATAGCGTATATAAACTTATAGATAATGTGAATAAACTTGTTCATAGTTTGTATAATTGTTATACATAGCATGTATAAACTTGTAAATAGTTTAGATAATGCTTGTACATAGTGTGTGTATAATGTTTGAATAAACTTATATATAGTGTGTATAATGTTTGTAAATAGTGTGTATAAGGCTTGTTTATAGAAAGTATAAACTTATACATAGTGTGTATAATGTTTGTATAAATTTGTGTATAGTTTATATAATACTTGTATATAGTATGTATTAACTTGTACATAGTTTTTATAATACTTATATATTATGTTTACAAACATATACATAGTGTATAATGCTTGTACATAGTGTCTAAAAATTATGTATATAGCGTGTATAAACTTATACATGGTGTGTATAAAACATATACATGGTGTGTATAAACTTATATAAAATGTGCATAAACTTATTCATAGTTTGCATAATCCTTATTATAGCGTGTATAAACTTGTACGTAGTATGTATAATACAGGTACATAGCGTGTGCATAATATTTGAATAAAATTATATCTAGTGTGTATAATGATTGTAAATAGTGAGTATAATGCTTCTATAAACTTGTACATAGTGTGTATAATATTTATACATAGCATCTATAATACTTGTATAAACTTGTACATAATGTTTATAATGCTTATACATAGCATGTACAAACTTGTACATAGTTTTTATAATGCTTATATATAGTGTTTACAAACATATAAATTTTGAATATAATGTTTATACATAGCATGTAAGAATTTGAATATAGTGTGTATAAACTTTTACATTATGTGTATAAACTTGTACATAGTGTGTATAATACTAGTATATAATATATATAAACTTATACATAGTATGTAAAATACTCATACATAGCATGTATAAACTTTTATAATTCATGTTTAATGCTTGTACATATCATGTATAAACTTGTGCATAATGTGTATAATACTTATACATATCATATACTTAGTTATAGATAGAGTGTATAAACTTGTGTATAAGCTATCTAAATTATTTATAGATAGTTTGTATAAACTTCTACATACTATTCATAATGCTTTTATAAATATATAAATAGTATGTATAATACTTTTATATAATGTGTATAATATTTTTATATAGCATGTAAAATGTTTATATATAGCATGTATAAATATGTATATAGTATGTATAAAACTTGTATATAGCATTGAACATAGTATGAAATACTTGTTTAAACTTATATATAATGTGTATAATTCATATATATGATGTGTGCAAAGCTCGTATATAGCGTGTATATAGTGTGTATAATACTTGTACATAACATGTGTAAACTTATACATAATGCGTATAATGCTTATACATAGCATGTATAATCTTGTACATAATATTTACAATGTTTGTATAATTTTATACATAGCATGTATAATACTTATACATAGCATGTATAAATTTGCCCATAATATGTAAAAATTATGTATATAGTGATTATAAACTTATACGTAGTATGTATAAGTCTTATACATAGCATGTATAAACTTATACATAGTGTATAAAAATTATGTATATAGCCTGTATAAACTTATACATGATGTGTATAATCCTCATACAAAGCGTGTATAAACTTGTACATGATGTGCATAAAATTGTTCATAGTTTATATAATTTTTATACATAGTGTGTATAAACTTGTACATAGTATGTATAATGCTTGTATATAGCGTATATATAATATTTGAATAAACTTATACATAGTGTGTATAATGCTTATAAATAGTGTGTATAATATTTGTACATATAATGTACAAACTTGTATATAGTGTGTATAATGCTTGTATAAATTTTTATATAGTGTGTATAATGCATGTACATAATATATATAATACTTGCATAAACTTATACATAATGTGTATAATGCTTGTACATAGCATGTACAAACTTATACATAGTTTTTATAATGCTTATATATAGTGTTTATAAATATATATATAGTGTGTATAATACTTGTTTATAGTATGTATAAACTTATATATATTGTGTATAAACTTGTATATTGTGTGTGTAAACTTGTACATAGAATGTATAATACTTGTACATAGCATGTACAAACTTGTACGTAGTGTACAAAATTCTTATACATAGCATGTATAGACATGTATATACTGTGTATAATACTTATACTTACCATGTACATAGTGTGTATAATGCTTATATATGGTATGTAAAATACTTATACATATCATATATAAACTCATATACAGTGTGTATAATACTTGTATATTGTATGTAAACCTTATTCATAGTGTGCATAAAACTTGTACATAGTATTTATAATGCTTATACATAGTGTGCACAAACTTATAACTAATATATATATGATACTTGTACATAGCATGTATAAACTTTTACATAGTGTGTTTATTATTTATAGATAGTGTGTATAAACTTTTACATAATATGTATAATGCTTGTATAAACCTATATATAGTGTGTATAATACTTTTATATAGCATGTATATTGCTTGTATATAGCATGTACAATGCTTAAATATAGCTTGTATAAACTCATACATAGTATATATAAACTTATTCATAGTGTATAATACTTATGAATAGTGTGTATATTGCTTGTACATAATATGTATAAATATGTACATAGTCTGTATAATACTTGTATATAGCATTGAACGTAGTGTAGAATGCTTGTATAAAGTTATATATAATGTGTATACTTCATGTATACAGTGTGTGTAATGCTCGTATATAGCGTG